>VZTU01004589.1:0-12966 GCA_013400835.1 Zapornia atra | reverse complement strand
ATAGCTATGACATTTTTTTCATGTCCATAATCAAACACTCTTTGCTTTACCCACTGTTGTGTCTTTGCTCACTCTCTCTGAATGTATACATCACTCTGAAGTCAGTTTTGCTACATCTGACCTACAGCTCTGTAGGTTTTTTCACAAGAGGTGGCCTCATTTTCCATGGTCATTACCAAGCTATTGCTAGGAAGTTGGGAATTTTTCCATTACAAATATAAAACCACCAAATGGGTTTAGTGGGTGCTAATTTAGTCAGAAGTAGTTTATTCAAAAAAAGAAAAAAAATAAGGAGCATGTTAGCAACAAGTTTGACCAGCACTGAAGGGGAAATGTGGGTTGTGAAATGTACAGTATTAAGTACATCATCTTCAAACTGAAATAGAGGAACTAACCATAGTTTAGTTTTTAGCATAAAATATTACCCTAACAGTGGTCCAGCATCTCCAGCTGCAAAAAAAATAGCAAGTATCTGTGCATCTCCAGAAAAGACACAAAAACTCTTTTAGTGTTTGAATTAAAGTCAACACCACCACTCCAACAGCTAGACTCATCAATGGATACATTTAGAGTAGCATGAAGTTGCCGTTGGTTACCTGTTCTGGAAATTCAGGGCTGTTAGTGTACCATAAGTGCCTGACACCGGCACTACAGAGGGCTGCTTACTTACCCGGCCTGTTAAACTCCCCACTTTCCTTTCTGAGATACAAAGATGTGGTTTCTTCAAAACTGCTTTGTCAGGCTGTTCTCTTAGTGTACATTATGCTGCTTGAAAGCTTTGGAAATTACTTCTGTGTGGGCGTTTTAAGTCAGCAGACCAGAAAAATGTTAATGGTCTGTTACTGCCTGCTTAAGCTGGGACTTAGATCTGCGAAAGAAGGGACAAAACTGAAAAACTGTATTATTTTAATCATAGATAGATAGATAGATAGATAGATGGATGGATGGATAAACATGCATGCATCTTTTTAGTTTATAACATAATATTTTTGAAAAAAAGAAATGAAGGGAATTAATAACAAAATCAGGGAGTCTGCAGTGTGATGACAAGTGGTGATGGTCCTGTTTCTGAATCCACATATACGGGTGCAGGAAGCAATGCAGTGATGTTTGTGGAAAATTACAGATATTGTAGGCCTTGCATCTGCAAACATTTACCCACATGGACAGTTCAAATGCTTTCAGTCAAAGGAAATGACATCTACAGATAGGCACTCAGTTTTGAAGGGAAATTAAACAAAAAATGCCATCCAGAGACTGTCTTTTTTGAAGAAAGACAGAAGCAAACAAAAAAACTGTCTAAACTACCTCCATTCAGGAAAGCTTAATCCAAAAAATTATCCCAGCTCACACTCAGATGGAGAGAAGTCAAATACATGCAAATTATGATATCAGATGATAAATGGCATGATATTTTGCTTATATGCACAAATATTAGTCAGTAGTTTTATTTGCTCCTAGCTTTTGAAAGAATGGACAGCAAAATATATATTATTTTGTATAAGTTATTACAATTTACAACACTTTATATTTTCATATCTATCATGAAATCAAACATAATTCCAGGGATTTTTTTCCCCAGTTCTTTATGTTACTGACTCAACCGCATTAAAGAATATAATTTACAATAAATTATTAATTCCCAACTAATATATTAAACTACATGTTGTATTTGAATGAAAAAGCCTTAAGGATTTTCTTACTATTACTGCAAACTTCAGGTTTGGATAAGTTACATTATTGCTTCCAGATGAAGACTTTAATCGAGGTAAATTAGGTTAGTGCTTCTCCACATAGTAACTTTTTGAAAGTGTTCACAACCCAATATAAAGGCATGGAAAATAGAAACCATGTGTTTGCTACTAAATGCACATTAGAAAGTCCTTTCAACAGGAAAACTCAAAACCAATTAAGCTAATCATGCTGCTGATGAATCCTTTCATCTTTTAATTTCAAGGTATTGCATATTTGCAGGAATCAAAAGATTATAGAGAATAAACCAAATTCCAGAGTGAGGGGAAAAAAAATGGAATTTCAAAATGCATAAAGTAATCTGGACATGAAAGACAGAATCATTCTAAATATTGCTTGGCTGTGTTAGAAACTCTAGACGACTGAAATGCTTCAAAAGATTTATTCTCTTCTGAGAATAATCCTTCAGAGATTTGTCCATACACATCATTCTAAAGTGGAAGGAGAAAGTGATTATGTCACAATAAAGTCTTGAAACAAAGCAATGTCTTTGAAGTGCTGGCTAACGGACAGCAATTGCGAGATCCTAAACCTCAGGTGATTTAATATTTCATCATGCCATCACCAAAATTAAACAAAAAGATTAACATTTTGGGTATTTTTTTTCCCTCTTGTATCCCTTACTGCTCATTTCCAGCACCAAATTCTTTAAAGGCATGCCAATCATTTCTGAAATATAATAGGAGCCACTGCATGCGTAGGTTACAGGGAGATAAAGAGGACTCTATGAATTTCAGTTCAACAGATGCAGATAAATGGATTGTTAAGAAAAAAAAAGTTAAGTAGTTAGGCTCCTTACTGCTGTCAAGGGACTAAATTGCTGGGAAATTATAATATTCTTTTTGAACTTCATTGTCAGAATTCTGACCCACAGGTCTGTTGTGTTCCCTATATCTTAGGCAGTGGGAATGTGCTCACACTATAAAGAAATACAACTGCCCAACAATTTTAGATTGTCTTGCAGAGCTGAAAAAAAAAAAGAAGAGAGAGCAGGAACAGGAACTGAAGAAGACATGTTCCATTTACCAAAGGTCTCCTCCTCAGAGGAGGAAGCTGAGGATGTCTCCCACTTGCCTCCACCCTACCTCACAGTTCAAGACAGGAGATAAAGTCATTTCTAGCCCCTTAGCTACCTCATGGACAGATTCTGTGCTGGTATGAAAACATGTTGGGTAGTACATGGACCCAGGATCAATCCCAGTATCAGCACAGATTGGGTGCTGGATGGATCGAGAACATCCATGAGGAGAAAGCCTTTGGGATACTGGTTGTTAAAAACTGGTATGAGCTAGCAATGTGCACTTGCAATCCAGAAAGCTAACTGAATCCTAGGCTGCATCAAAAGCAGTGTGGACGGCAGGTCAAGGGAGGTGATTCTGCCCCTCTACTCTGCTCTCATGGAACCCCACCTGGAGTACTATATCCAGCTCTGGGGTCACCAGTACAAGAAAGCCATGGACCTATCCAGAGAAAGGGCATAAAAATGATCAGGGGCAGGAGCACCTCTCTTATGAAGATAGGCTAAGAGAGTTGTGTTTGTTCAGCCTGGAGAAGAGAAGACTCTAGGGAGATCTTACTATCGCCTTTCAATATGTAAAGAAGTATTATAAGAAAGACTGAGAGAGGCTTTTTACTAGGGCCTGTAGTAGCAAGACAAGGGGTAATGGTTTTAAACTGAAAGAGGGTTGATTCTGTTTGGAAAACTTTCTTTACATTAAGGGTGGTGAGGCACTGGAACAGGTTGTCAAGGGAAGCTGTGGATGTCCCATCACTGGAAGTGCTCAAGTCCAGGTTGGAGAGGGCTTTGAGCAACCCGATCTAGTGAAAAATGTCCCTGTTCATAGCCAGGAGGTTGGACTAGATGGTTTTTAAAGGTCTCTTCCAACCCAAAACATTTTGTGATTCCATATGCATTACCAGGGCTCTCAGTACACTGGGGGACTCTTGCTGCCATGACCATACTCTTCCAGAGCCTCTGAGTACCACTCATTGTCAGGAACTGCATTTAAGATCAGGTCTTTATCCTTTCCCTCAGTTTATTGCTGAGATTCAACAAGAGAGGGCATGAAGGCACTGTGCAACAGAAGGGAAGCTGGGAGATAGCAGTTACACAAGGCAGGACAGCAACCTCATGAGCAAGGTAGACAGTCCTACAGCACCTAGTGAAGAAGAGCAGAGCTGGTTTGATGACTGTGACCAGGGTTGGCCAACCATTCAGTGACAAATTGCAAGCTTGTTAATCAAGTCAATAAAATAATGCCAGGTACAAACCCAGCTACAACACACCCCTAACACAACCAGAACTGGGGGTTCAGCTGCTGGGTCAATGAGTGGAGGCAGTATGGCTTGAGAATTTGAATGAGGCTGGCCAAGACAATCAGAGCCTGCTGGTGTACTCTAGGCCAAGAACGTGGTAAGTGGTTACATATAGAGCTTGCAAATTTCCCAGTCACTCCAAGAACCTTGCTTGCAGGCTTGAAATACAAGAAATAACTAAGTTCTTCCCTGAGGATGCTCTCAGCTCCAAGTTTAACAGGCAGTTCGGACATAGACAAGATGACCTTTACTAGGCTGAGAGGCACAAAGGCATGGAGTAAAATGTTCAACATCACTTGAATGAATTACAATTGTTTTTCAAGACCTTGTGAGGCACATTTCTGAAAACATTTTGTCATGTGAAATGAGACGAGTTATTAATGGTGGCTTTCAGCAGAAGGATATAATGCTCATTGGTGAAGCAAACACCTTTCCTTCACTATGCTTTGAATCAAAATGTCATGGGCTGTCACCTGCACATCTATTCTCCACTTGCTTGAAAGAATGACCTTCATGTGGGTTCCCCGGGTCTGAGACATCACAAATCTCTGGTAGGTCTGGACACAGAAGACATGATGCTGGCTCATGCATGTGCTCAGAACCACCTTGTTCATTCATCAACATTTGCATGCCTCAAAAAAAAACCCTCTTACTGAGTCGCAGGAAGGGGGAAAAGTAAACCTCAGTATGACAGGAAAAAAGCAGGAAAGTCTCACCAAAATTATTTTATAGAAGATATGGGTCTTTACAATGTAATTGCCCTGTTTATATTGGTTTCTGATACCAGCTACTCTCAGGGTTATTCAGGTCATGTTGTGCTAAAAGTTCCATAATAAATGCAAATATTTAACTGTTAAAATACAAGGTAATCCCTTTCCATTCATGAGCAAAGTTATTATAAATGTGTGATGCTCAGCTCTGGAAACAAGAAGGTCTCTCATTCTGTTTTCATGAGGTTGGAACAGGAGCAATGGACCTTGCTATACAGCAACTGGGTAGCCATACTATTTAAGTTATCTATGGGATAGGAACATGATCTAAATTATAGTGTTGCTCACCGGTACTGCTGTAACTAAGCACGTCAGCAGTTCTATGCAAAACAAACCAGATTTTCCACTTCAAAATTATTACTCTGCTAAAGCTAGGAATCAAATCTTATTTCTGGAATATACTTGTTTCTCTTTTGAAAATTAAAAGTAATCCATATACCTTCTTCAAAATTTCAGTGTAAAGCAAGAGTGACAAAGGCACATGCAAACACATGCAAGGACAGAAAAATTTTGAGAAAGTGGTGAAAACAAAGAAATTATAATTTTAGAAAAGTCAAATTCAAAGTCAGCTAATGTCAGCAGACATTAGGACCTGAATGTCTATTTTCTTATTGATGTCCTAGGTTATATTCCAGAGACTAAAGCCACATCTGTATTTTTAAGTGAAAACATGCCATTTGCATCTCTGGACCAACTAGCATGACTTAGCCCCATCTCTACTGTAAGGTTGTCTTATGCCATGAAATAGGATGTCTTTACTTAAATTCTCTTTGGAGAGTGGTAAGTCACAAATGGCTAAGAAAGGTTCAGTTCAAGCCAGCAACATGGAAAAGCTTGTTCTGATAAATTAGTACTATAAAAAAATTACTTGGCAGTGCCAAGGGCACTATGTGATTTACTAGCATAGGTGAAACCTAAAGGAGAAGTAAGTCATCCATTTGCTTATTTACAATAATTTTGTGTGTTGACATTAATATTTTGCATTGTTCTAACCAAATATTGACAATGTTGTTACCTACTTGCTACCTACAATCCAAAAGAAATTACAATCCAGCATTTAAAAAGTGAAGGAAAGAAATTCCCTCTAGGTTACTTCCATATCACTATTCAAAAAAAGTGCAGTATCTTTGAAAATGCTATTCTGTTTTGTAGCATAATGTATCTATATAAACAAAAGTATTTTTAAATATAAAGAAAACCTGAAAAAGACTACTGGGAAGCTAAAGAGATATATGTTGATTCCACTTTTTGCTCAAGACTGTTTGCCACTTAGCAAACAGGCATACGTGTGTATAAATGTAATTATTCAAATACAATTATTAAGTGTTTACTGAAGTCCAAGAAAATGCAAAGAGGTAAAGAAAAAAGAGGCAGGTAAGTAGACAGAGGTCTAAGATCTAAATGAAGTGAACAAGAATAATTGGAAAGTGACATATTCTCTTTAATCAACACAGGATGAGGGAAATGTTGCTACAGCTTGTCCCTTCTTGGGTTGGATGGAGAGCAGATTAGACGTTAAGCACTCTTGTGTCAGTTCAAAGTCTGTGAAAGCTTGTGGTGCAAAGCCTCTTAAACTGTTTCTGTCCTTTCCAATATCTCTAACTTATAGAGTTATATATGAAATCTATTGAAAAGCTTTGCTTGACTGAAACAAAGCTTTTCAATGTGGGCTCAGGTGGCAACCTAAAGGAAGCTGAGAACTGTATTTGACCTTTCAAAAAATGCCCTATTTTGTTTTTTTATTATTATTACTATTTTAAAGGTGGCAAGAAAATGGAAAATACCTGTGGGGGAATAGGTCATGACTGTCTCCAGGCTTACTGCGTCTCATTTTGCTTGGCTCTATTTATGTGACATTTCTTTGCAGACCTTGTGTTGAATACTTACCTAAGAGAACTGTAGACAGAAAATTGTTGGAGAAAATACCGTGCAGACAGTTTACACAAAGTGAGGATATTACCTCACTTGGGAGAGTGGCTATCTCCTGAACTGGATCTTCAAGAGTACCAAAACATAAGTGTCTAATATAATTCTAGATTGCTTAGATGTGCCTGGCCTTCTGCCACTATTTCAGGACAGGACAGGCCTCTTCAAGATCCTGAACTGTAGCAGCCAGCCCCACTTAGATATGCTGTACAGTCCAGGGTGTGTCAGTCAGCCATAGATGCCTTGCCATCAACAGCTGACTGAAGGCTCTGGACAACAGGCAACTGCCTAAAGGCAGATGCCTGGTTATTAAGCACTGTGGAGTACTGTGCTTTGTTGTCAGCTGACACTTGGAAAAGAGACAGATCTTTAAGTCCTTTTTCATAGCCTATACAGATGAGCTAGATAGCTTAGAGTGTCTCAAATCATAGAATCATAGAATCATAGAATCATAGAATGGCATGGGTTGGAAGGGACCCCAAGGATCATAGAGCTCCAACCCCCCTGCCACAGGCAGGGCCACCAACCTCCAGGCCTGGATCTACGCAAGGTTGCCCAGGGCCCCATCCAACCTGGCCTTGAACACTTCCAGGGATGGGACATCCATTACTTCTCTGGGCAGCCTGTTCCAGCACCTCACTGCTCTCTCTGTAAAAAACTTCCCCCTAATAGCTAATCTAAACCTTCCTTCCTTTAGTTTTAATCCATTTCCCCTTGTCCTGCCATTGTCTACCCTTTTAAAAAGTTGAATCCCCTCCTGCTTATAAGCTCCCTTCCAGTACTGGAAGGCTGCAATGAGGAACCCCCGCAGCCTTCTCTTCTCCAGGCTGAACAAGCCCAGCTCCCTCAGCCTCTCTTTGTAGGGCAGGTGCTCCAGCCCTCTAATCATCTTTGTGGCCCTCTTCTGAACCCTCTCCAACAGTTGCACATCTTTCTTGTATTGGGGGCCCCAGATCTGGACACAGGACTCCAGATGGGCCCTCACGAGGGCAGAGTAGAGAGGGACAATCACGTCCTTGTCCCTGCTGTCCACCTCTCTTCTAATGGAGTCCAGGATACCATTGGCCTTGTGAGCTGCAAGAGCACACTGCTGGCTCATGTAGATCCCTACATTTAGGTAGCTGAATACTGTTATGGTGTCTGTCAAAGAGCTGAATCACTCCTTGGGTTCCATACTTATTTACTAAATACCCATTGACACTGAGGAATGCTTGGACTCCTAGGACACACGTAGATATCTGTGTTGTCTGTCTGTCAGGACCAAAGTGTGAGATACAGCATCTGAGGCCATTAAAAAAAAAGCTGGTCTGCATCTCACAAAGAAGTGAAGGTAATCTTAATGAGTTATAAAACGGAATAATTTATTAAATAAATAGCTTTCTAATGGGAAATTTTATTTTGTGAGATGTTGCTAACAGTGACATGCAGACCATAGCAAAGCCTTAGTGGCGTTTTTCAATACTGCACAATTCCTAAAACAAAAGGTATTGCATATGACATGCGGTAAAATCCACTCTGGACCTCTTTATGATGAGTAAAGACAAGTTAATCACTGGATTGGAATCTGGTGGTTGCCAAAGCTGACCATTTAATATGGTCAAAAACATATTTCCCGCCAGTGTTACAGAGAAGCTCAATGATCCCAAACAGGAAAAGGATGAGTAAATTTGTCTGGAAGGAAAAAATTAGAAGAAAAATAAGAATGCTTCTACTTAAAAAGAATCTAAGAGTTTGTCCTCAAATACCTTTCCCTCCTGATTTTACAAAAAAGTGCTAATTTTAACCATGTGCTTGCTTTTTTTCCTGTAGAAAAGTCAAAGACAATTAGGAGTGAAAAAAGTATGAGACATGAAGAATGAGAAAATATAAAGCATATATAAGAGTATCTCTGTACATATTAGTAATAAGGCCAAAATAAAGCTGAGTTGAATTGAAGTTATCAGTAACAGCTCCAGCATGGCTTAAGATAGTTGGAAGAAGTTGAAGTTTATGGTGAGGAAAATAGATTCTAGTAATATTATAAACAGACACGAGGCAATGGGTTGAAATTAAATATGCACAGAAAAAACAGTTGACATCATTGTTTCTCTGCTTTCGGCAAGGAGTATACTGATGCACTTTGATCAGAATGATGTACTTTTATTATATTGGGACTATCATTCTTTCTAAAAGGAGAAAGCCTAAATAATATTTGTTAGTGATAAATACTTTTAAATTGGATTGTCATGCTAATTTCCACTTAAATATTTTAGGAAGCCATGTAAGAGGTCGTTGGTTCATTTACAGTCCCTTTTCATGAGCCTGGGCATAGCAGAACACTGGTGCGTTGCTACTGTTTGTGGACTACAGATGTGTCATCAACCTGTCATCAATCCCAGGAAAGATAATGTAAAAATCTGATATAGCATTCGGTTGGTAATTAATGTCAGAAAAGTTACTAACAGTTAATTAATGATATAGCAGATATTATATAGCAAGTCTTTACTTGCTCATGAGGTTGTAAACTTGTTGGGTAACAAGATCTTCTGTAGTAGCAGTAGATTTTTCAACATATGTTATGTGCTTGTTGTCTGGACATCATGCTCAAAGCTAAGGGGTATGTGACTGCACACCAGCCTGCTGCTTTCTGCACAGAATCACAGAAGCATAGAATCTCTCAAATTGGAAGGGACCCATACATATCATTGGGTCCAACTCTCTGCTCCTCACAGGATTACCTAAAACTAAACCATATAGCACCATACTGGTGTATCAATTTAGGCAAAGGGTTGCAGCAACTCCCTGGGAGACCGTGTCTCATAGAAAATCAGCATGATGTAGTAAACCAGCTGTGCAGTTCCTGTTCCCATTGAGGTCTTGTAGGGCACAGTCCCAGCAGCTGCTGCCCATTGCAGGAGCATACACAAACAGAAGCAACCAGCTCCCCATGGTCTCACCATACACCCTTCAAGCTGGAAGCTACTGCTCCTGTACTAGCTGGCAACCCTGTTGAGTTCTTAACCCTAAAGTTTCCTCATGTTTCTGTGTCAGGGAGAAACAGAAGACGACTAATATACTGAGAGGGGATGCCCTGGGTCTGTGCTAACTGAGCAGACCCTCCTTCCTATCAACCTGGGAACCAGCTCTCTACTTCTGGGTGCTACCTACAGGTACACATTAGCAGGCATAAGGATGAAAACTGATCAATAAGACTTACTCAACTACCAGTCTAAATTAAGTTGACTGCTACTCCAAGATGTAGCCCTCTACCGTGGATGGGAAAGTGCTGAGTGCCTATCATAACCTGCCAGATCCTGATACCATCCTGGGCAAAAATCAACAGGTTTTTGGCACCAAACTAGAAAACTGCCAAACTTTTCATGTCTTAGACATGGTTAATATGTTTTCTGGAGCGTAAGTAGGCAAAGGTGTTTTGTTGAACTTAGTACAGCAGCAACAAGATGAAGTATAATGGTTTGTGTTATACAGCAGGTCAGGGTAGATAACACAACATCACTTCTAACCTTAAACAATAGTGATCTGAAAGCAGGAAGAGGTTGCTAATGCTTGGATTAGGGGAAGATGTTTAGCTCCCAATGGTTTTTAAAGGAGGTCTACATTGAGACAGCACTTGTATATACAAAGAATGGGTAGTGAGCTAGCCAAGTCTGCCAAATTCATCTCTTTCTTCTTCTATAAACTATCTGTACTGTTTGAAATACTGAGCTGTTACCATTATTTTTACCTGTAAGCACAACTTTCCCACAAATCCATCAATTCCTTGAGATCTTACTTTCTTTGCCTTAGGAATCATTTGAATTGTTTCATTTTCCAGGACCACCTTACCTTCTTTTATACATAGATCAGCACATTTTAATCAGGATAAAGTACAGTATGTAAATACATATACAAATCAGTTTTCAAAGCAACCTTCATCTGTCAGCTCTCATAAAAGAGGTTTGATCAAGCTTTGAATCAGCTCAAAGGAATGTTGCCACTGATATTTTTAATCAAACTAAGTGCAGTCTAGTACAAAAACAGTCTGAAAAGCAGTGGAGAGGAGTCTTGCTATACTAGAATATAGACACTGTCAAGTTTGAAGCTAAACAGTGAGCAATTTTTCAGAATGACAAAAACAAAGATTTATGCTCAGCTAAAATATCTGTTGCGGTCTGCTAATAGGTTGTACCACTATTACCATTTTTGTAAATACTCAAAGCTGTTATTTCCTTTTTAGGAGAAAGGAAAAAAAGTATTTGGATCACCACAAATTTTGTAATGCTTATACTATGTGCTCTAACACTTTCCATTTAGCATGTAAGTGCGGCGTAGAGTCTGAACAAATAAAAATTTCAATTTAGAGGAATGGAAGTTTTCAGATGAAAAAATAATAAGCACCTACAGCCTTCAGAATCTGGAACTGAATTGTTTTTAGTGGAACTCGCTTGATATGAGTCAGCCTTAAGTAATATTTTCAAAATGCAGCAGGACTTCACAAAAACATTTAGCTAATTATTACAGGAGATTTGAGTCAATATCGTGTTTTTGTTTAATTATTGTATATAAGTTAACATGCTATATTTTCACTATTTATTGATATGGAAAGCAATGTGTTAATGCTGCATTACTTTTTTATTAGGTAACTTCCTGTATGATACCCATGGAATGGCCTTTTTCTTTAATGGACATTACTTTCTGCTGTAGTAGCCAATTAAAATAAACTAGCCTTCATTTCATCTTGAAAGTAACATTTAATTTAAATTATGACTGGTCAGTGTAAAAATTTACTGGTCATTTTATGTGGCAAATGGAAAAGTTCTACAAGCAATTTTTCTGGGGCTATAGGCTCCTATGACCCAATTATCCTAGTCCTAATTTTGGGCACCCAAATCACTTGCTTCTTAGGGTTCATATCTGTGTACCATATGCATACACACGTTTAAGATTAAAAGGAAGCAGTTGGTTTAGATAATACCTATTAGGTTTCAGTCTTTTGGAAAAAGAAGATTAAAAGCAAGCAGATTGTGATGGGTTTCTACTTATGTAGAAGTGCATCAAAAGTACAAAGAAATAGTTTAATAGAGGAGAAAAGGCAGAAATTATATTACTGATGAGTTAAGATATAAAATAGTGACACTGAACTTGACAGTATTTGAAGGCTAGATCTCACCCACTGCAAAGTCATATACTTGCAGTGTGCTCTGCTTTTGTAGTCTTTCTCTACAACCTCTCAGGCATTTTGGCCATCTCTAGCCATGAAAATATGAATTAACAAGAAAGGGCTTTTGAATAAAATTAAATGAATATTTCTGTTCATGTAACAAAAACTGAAGAAAACTAGTTGAGAATAAGCTTGGGTCACATTTCCCATCAAACAAAAATTAATAAATAAGGAAAAAAAAAGGCTTAATTAGGAGCATATTTGCAATTAAGGTGGAATATCAATATTCTAATATTGTCAAGAATCATGCATATTCATAACTATTTTTCAACTTAAGTATCATAGGTAAATTTACACATTATTTTGTGTATTTCTTGAAAATTAGCTAGACTATCAAAAAACTACCATCACCCCCCAAAAAATAGGGACAGAAAGAAGAAATCCCCAACCCACTTTCACACTTTTCACTGCAGAAGAAGCCATACCTCAGTTTGCTGGGCTTTGGTCCCTACCAGCTCTCCCAAACATGTTTATGAAATGAGTGCTTCATGAGTCAGAAAAGTAAGATTAGGAAAGCATATAAAATGATGCTTTTCATGGTTTTGCCACAGCCAGCAGCTTAGCACTATGCAGTCACTCTCTTGACCCTCCTACTCCAAGGGGATGGGGATGAGAATGAAAAAACATTCACGGGTTGAGTAAAAAACAGTGTAATAGGAAAATAAAGGAAGAGAACAGTAATAGCAACACCAACTACCAACCACCACAGCCACAACAATAACAATAGTAATTCAAGTGATGCACAAGTGCAATTGCTCACCACATGTGTAAGGGAAGAAACCAACCCAACGCCCAGTTTGTTCCCAAGCAGTGATCCCACCTCTGATATTGCTTCCCCAGTTATGTACATAGCATGATGTTAAGTGGTAAGGAATATCCCTTTGGCCAGCCTGGACCAGCTGTCCTGGCTGTGCTCTCCCAGCTCATCTGCACCTGGCAGGGTGTGGGAAGCTGAAAAGTCATTGACTTAGTGCAGACACAACTACCTAGCAATGACTAAAA
>VZTU01004587.1:55258-113328 GCA_013400835.1 Zapornia atra | reverse complement strand
TGTATGTGTGTGTGCGGGCGGGCCCCCAACTTGCGCCCGCCGTTAATCCCCTCCCGGTTCGCCGCCTCCAAGTTGCAAGCGCGGCCGTAGTAAACAGGTCACGGCGGCGCCGAGCTCAGCCTCAACCTTTCTCTCCCTCCTGGGTTGGTTTTTTTTTTCCCCTGATTGAATTTANTTCGCTCCCGCTTCTCCCAGCCGCCGCCCCGCCGATGGGGAGAACCGGGGGGTGGGAGGTGGGTGTCGTGTCGTGTGTCCCCCCACCCCCCACCCCGTGTCGTGTGTGTCTCCGCCCCCGGTTAACGAGAGCACACACACGCGTGTGTGTGTGTGTGGCCCCCCCACCCCTTCCGCCTGCAACTTCTCGTTTCTTTGGAAAGATGCGAATTAAGAAAACCCACCCCAGAAAGCTCAACGTTTGGGGCTTCACGCGCCTTGGGAGGCAAAACGGCGCTTTCCCAGGGCGGACGGGACGGTCCCCACCCCCGTGGGCATGTCACAGGCCCCGCTGCCCCCTTGGTGGCTCCGGTTGTGCATCGAGGGCGGTAGAAACACCCGACGCCTCTCGCTCACCCCAGGAGTAAAGTCCAGATACAGTCGCTACCTCTGCGAAACTGACCCAACTCGTGGGGGGGGATCAAAAAGTACCCCAAACCCTTCATTTAACCAAACTGCTCGTGTTTCGCTGACTTTATCAGTGGCTGGAAAAGCCTCTGTGTGCTTCCAGCGTGTCTTGGGCAAAGCCATGGAGGTTCCTTCTCTTCCCCCAAAAAACTTTTCTGCTTGTTTGGAGCAACGTTGGGCTGGTTTGGGTTGTTTTCTTCTATTTTCTTTAGTTTTATTCTGGAAATAAACCAACAGTGAGGCTTTGAAGCTGGTAAAACTGTGCCATTCGGGAGGTTTCCGCAGCAGCCTTGAAATGTTTGGGGGGGGAAGGAAGAGTCGCCTCGTTAATGGTCTTTCTAACGAGCGGGATGTTCCACTGGAGATAAAATAATTTAAAATTAATTGGCTGCTCCTTGTTACCACTTCTCCAAGTACTTGAGCTGTATCGATTATCTAGTTTTTAGTGGCTTGGGCAAGAGGGAATTATTTAATTTGGTTTAATTAACCTACAGAACCCACTGCTAAAATCATCCGGTGCCAGAAGGACAGGGGATAATTTGATAGGTGTGAATACCTGTGACTAAATTATTAGAGTTTAGGGACAAGTTTGCAGTTTGATTGTGTCCAGGGGCAGCTTTTACTCCAGGCTGCAGCAGTAGGGAAGCAGTGAAAGTGTCTGTGAGTGAAGTTTGGGGTGAGATAGCAGTTTTTGTGGAGTTTGAAGCATCCTCAGAGGAAGGGAAACTGTTAAATATAGTTCTTTCTTTTATAAATAGGCGAGTGTCAGCGTCAGAGACTAAAAGTCTCATCTAAATCTAAACCACTCCCCGAACTGACAGATAATTAAGAGTCTGTGAGTTGTGGTTTAGATGAAATGTGGGGGATTTTGGTTAATTGATGAAATTTTTTCAAAATGCTAATTAACCTGACGAGTGACTTGCCATCCTCTTGGAAGGTGACCGAGTTGGTGCTCGATAACTGCCGATCCAGCAACGGAGAAATCGAAGGTCTCAATGACTCATTCAAAGAACTCGAGTTTCTCAGCATGGCCAATGTAGAGTTGACATCGCTGGCCAAACTCCCCACGTTGAGTAAGCTCCGAAAGGTAGGTAGCTGATGAGTTTTGGGTCTCTCCAGTTAATTACAGCTAAATGAGGCTTGGTCAGCAACTCTTAAGCCAGTCCAGTGCTTGTTAACGTGAAGGCTGGTTGCGTCTTGGGTTGGACATCGCTGGTGGAATAAAGGTTTGTGGTGAAAACTGGAGTATTTCATATTTGCTGACTAGACAATTGAGGTACCCAAACCCATGAGATCTTAAGGATGACTTTATAATCCTTAAAATACTTGATAAATTGTTAACACAGCTGGTGGGACTTCCCAAAGTGTTTGGTTTTATGATTAAACTGTTAAATTAAAGGGAGAACAATGAGAGCTGGTGTGGTCTGAATCGAATGGTAAGAAGCCAACTGTTTAATGACTTAATTATTTAATTTTTTCCCCCCCCTGTGTAATAGTTGGAGTTGAGTGACAACATTATTTCAGGAGGCCTGGAGGTCCTTGCAGAAAGATGTCCAAATCTCACATATCTAAATCTAAGTGGCAACAAAATCAAAGATCTTGGCACTGTGGAAGCTCTTGTAAGTACGAAGGGAGGGGGATTAATGGGAAATTTCAGTCTAATAAATACTAAGCAAGAATAAATAGAATTCTTTTTGCAATGGAACAACACCAACCCAGCTTGGTACGAGCAGGTTTTTCAAGCATACTGCTGTTGAACTGGTTAAAAAAAGACTCAGTGTGGTATGTTGTAGCTGCTCCTGTTCCTGTTCAGCATGTGAAATGAAATTTCTCTTCTTACCTTGTCTGTGTGTGTGTAGATATATTTATTTATTTTCTTGGCAGCTGAGGTGGAATGGATGTGGTGGTGTTTGAGGTTTGTTGGTATTCCAGTTGGTCCTGACTTGATTAACTCAGTGGTTATTAAGAGAGAGCGCTCGTTAATGTGCTGCTGTTAAATTCCTCCTGTGTCAGTAGTGGGATGTACTGAGTGAAGAGGGGTTTTTTTTTGATCTGCTGTTTTGTCTTTGGAAGAAAAAATGCCAAGTTATGTCTTGCTAATCCTCTTGGGTTCATTTATTAAGGTGTAGTTTGATAAGCTTTCATTAAACTGTGTTGTGATGAGGATGTGTTGGATGAGAGGGTCAGGGAGGAGCAAGCCTGGGAAGCACCAGCCTCTTCACCCACTTTTCCCATGATTTATTATTATTTTTTTATTAGGACCTTGATACAGACTTTTTATTTTTAAAACTGCTCGTAAAGATTCATCTACTTCTAACAGAGCTTTAACCCAGCAGTTGTGAGTCTTGAGTAAAGCCGTTTCAGTGCTCTGTAGAAGAAAGGCTTTTATTTAGCCCTCAGATGCTTGCCAAGCTGTGCAGGTGGCTTGTTCTATATGTGTGTAAAGTCTGAAAGGTGAGAAGAATCGCCGTGGGTTGTGTGGTCTTTATTGGGGAAGGAAAATTCTGTGGTGCAGTTTGAAATGCTACCAAGTGCCTCTTGTTTATTCTTCATGAGATGTCTGTAAATTAGTTAAACTTAAAAAAAAAAAAACCAGGTAAGAAGAGTTGGGGACAAAATACAGGGTAAAAGGGTTTGGATTTCCACCCTCCCTTTCATTTATTTTCAGCAAAATCTCAAAAACTTGAAGAGCCTTGACCTGTTCAACTGTGAGATTACAAACCTTGAGGACTACAGAGACAGCATTTTTGAGCTGCTTCAGCAAATCACATACCTAGATGGATTCGATCAGGAAGATAACGAAGCACCGGACTCGGAAGATGATGATGATGAGGGTAACTTCCTGAAATAAACTAGCTATAGAAGTACCATGCTGTAATAAAGATACAGATAATGGGGTATGGTGACTTCTTGAGTGTGCTAGGACAATTCTGTGGTGTTACTTTTTGAAGCACAGATGTCAGTAACTCAGTTGGTATTAACTCACCGGGATACAGAAGGGAAAGTCCTAACAGAGGATTCCAGGGTTCTTGCAGGTGCCCTCTGAATTAAGGAGATTTGACTAAAGATACTGTTATGAAGCTGTAAATGTCCTCAAAATAGGTTGTTGCCAGTAGTAAAGCACTTTAGTGCTACTGGATGATACAAAGCGAGGGGAAAAGCAGGTTATTTTGTATGAAAAATGAGTTCTGAGTTTTGTAATGACTTCAGTCCTGTGGTCAAGAATAATACAGTTTTCCTTAGAAAAATGTATATAGTTCTCTTGATCAGACCTCAGTTGGAGGCATTCATGAGGCTGTTCCTACCTCTCCTCCTATTACCCAGTTGAAAATGAAAGCGGTAGGTTTAGGTCTGTGAGTGTGGCTACAAGTTAAGCTGTACTTGATGAGCTGAAGGTGTTAAAATCCAGAGTGGGTTGTGGCTCTTGGGGCTGCTGAGTGCTTGGCCACTAAATTTTGAAGCCTGTGTTTAAAAACTCAGTGAAAGCCAAATAGTTGTTACTTGGAATGTGAAAATAAACCCAGTATTTGGAAGTAGATTAGTAAGTTTTAAACTTTAACATTAAATAACTTTGTTGTTTCTTGTGATTCACTTATCTGGAACTGTGAAAGTGAATAGATGCTCCAGAGGTAGAAATGAAGTTGAGAGATCATCTCTTTGGATCTGTAGGTGTTTCATAGTTGCTAGGAAGTGATTAAATAAGATGTGTAATGTTTAAGCTGCATTTGCCTTTAAGTGTTTAGGGTTTGATTCTCTAGAGAAGCCTCTCTTCCCCTTCAGACTAAATTTTCAGCTCCTTTGCAGGGGTTTGCAGGTGCAGCTGCTTCAGGCATTGAGAATTTTGCCTGAAGCTTGAGATGTAAAAACATCAGTAGCCTTTCTTTGGGTGGGGTGGGGGGAATTGGAACTCTTAACTTCATTAAAATCATGTTTGTTTCCCACACTTAGAAAACCTTACACCCTTTTGATTTAAAAATGTAACTTTTAACTAACTTGACTGGGTGTATACTTGGGTAAAGAGGAGTTAATGAGACTTGTAGCATGTATGTATAAGTGTAGCCTTCATTTCAGAAGGAGATGAGGATGATGATGATGAAGATGAAGCTGGTCCTCCTGGAGAATACGAAGAGGAAGATGATGAAGATGATGGAGGTTCAGATTTGGGGGAAGGTGAAGAAGAGGAAGTTGGCCTTTCGTATCTGATGAAAGAAGAAATTCAGGTAAAGCTTGCAAATCACACCTGCTGTCACTCAGTTTCAAAGCTGTCACTTGAACATGAGTGGTGGCTTTTGGCTCTCAAGATGGTCCCATCTTGACCCAGCCCGTGATGGTAGAACCACTTACTCTCTGTAAGCTAAAGCCACTGTTCTCCCCAACATTTTGAATCTATGAACTTCTGCCAATTAAACTGTCAGGCTAGAAATCCATATTAAGTAGAATGAATTAATTTATTTTGGAAAACAAATAAAAAAATTCACCTTGGTCTTGTGAAAGAAGAGAACTGAACAGCAACAAGTTACTGGTACTTAAAGTAAGATGAAACAAAGGAAAAGTCCTGTGTTTTTACTATATGAAATGCTGCCTTGTTACCATATTCTCACTTTAAAATGTTCTTATGGTGGTGTTGAGGAGGAGCTGTGGATAATAGCCCACAGGATCTTTTAAGTAGTAGTGTACTAAAAAGCAAGTGGAGTAGTAAAGATAAGAAAATAGTTGTGTTTTACAAGGCTGTGAAGAGATTCTTGCAGATATAAATGGGTCATGTCTAAGTGGTTATTGGATAGAAAAATGCAGGGGTTTCAGTGGGTGGTCAGTATTTGGATGGTAGGTGACTGGGGGTTACCTCACAGGGCCTGAGAATGTTAGTGGAGTGCAGAACTGTGCAGGCCCTTCTGATGGCAACGGGACAGAACCAGATCCTGAGTTTGTATTTCCTGTTTAGGTACAGACCAGGTGGGTCAGGGTGATGCATGTAATGTTTTAAGAGTTCTAGAAATCATACACCATTCTAATCAGAGTGAATTAACCCAGAGTGGTTTTCAGTTCCTGTGGTCAAAGGGCAAAGGTCAGCCAGGTGCTCTGACGGTTCCACGTTGTTACATCATCTTAGGTGTAAAATTTGGTAGAGCAGATTGACAGGAGTCAGACTTGAGTTTGCCTTCAGGGCTTGACGTGGTGCCAGCAGGGCAGTGATCTTGCATCAGTTTACTTTTCTGGGGTTGCTGATTGTTAATTGGTTTACATTTTTCAGCTATCAGCTTTAAAAAAAAAAGCGGGGGCGGGGGGGAAACCCCTGCAAAAACGTCATTAATTTGACCTGGAAATAAGAATTTTGGGGTGATATTGGCCATTCTGCTTTTTCTTCATGTCCTTTAATGGCAAATGGTTCAAAGAAAAAACTGTTTGTCATCTCTAATTGCTGTGGTGGCCTCTTCAGTTAGTTTTGTGATAATTTAATCTTGAGCTGGCATAAGGTAGTAGTAAGTGGGGAGGGAAAGAAAACCCCAAAGAATCAAGACTACCAGGCCAGATAATGCCCTGATAAAGTGTCCTGCAGTCGGTGTGGCTGCCTGGCCTTGTACAGATGGGCAGCAGCAAAAAGTAAACGTGGAATGTGACCTCTGAACAGAGTAAGTGGGATTTTTGGGATTTCTCCTCAGGATCAGCACCTTAGGAAAACTTAAACAGCAATTTTAAACGTGCTTCACTATTTTTTTGTGAAGGATGAAGATGATGATGATGATTACGTTGAAGAAGGAGGTGATGAGGAAGAAGAAGGTAAGTACTTAGGTTATTAGAGTTGGGGTTAAACCTGTTGATTCTTTGTGATTCTCTAACTTGGCAGGTTTGGGATAAAATAAATCACTAGTCTGATGGCTGGACTGTTTGGGAAGGTATGAGTGGTATTTTAGGATGGGTTTAAGCAGGAGCTTGAGCAGGTTGTAAAGTAGCTGAGGGTTATTTGGTATTTTTTGTCTGCTTACTTGTAAAATAAAACCAAGGAAATGACAGTTTTCTGAAACAAAAGGTGCTGCATCTCCTACATGTTGTTTTCCAGCCTTGAGAAGGGACTTTTCTGTATACCTTGCAGATGTTACATACATTTAAGATGTGTTGTTTCATACACCAGAGGCTCCACAGCAAAGCCCCAGAAGCATCAGCTTTATCTTCTCCCTTTATCGAAGTGGCCTCTCCAGGAAGCTCAAGAGGCAGCTCCTGGGAGGCAAACTTTGTATTTTCTATCTGGCCTTTTTCTCAGCAGTGGTGACTTCTTCATTTCATAAACGGCTGGTTCGATGTCAGACAAGGGGGTAACAGTCAAAAGCTTGCAAAAAAAGCCGCTCTGAGGCCTTGTATCAGTGTATCCAGGGTGTGTAACTGGTGAGGAAGAGCAAAGCTCTTGCAGGCTGCTATGTTTTTTTTCATGAAACAGATTCCTTAAGTTTGGGCTGCCTTTTTTCTTCATTAAATGACTTTTTGTTTTATCTGTTGATACTCTAAAAAGGACCTGCAAGAAGTTAAATAGGACAAATGTACCACTCATTCTCTTTTCACACCTTGGGTGATGTTTCCAGGCCTTCAGGGTAGGGAACCAGCCTGATGTTGGATGCTCCTGCCCTGTTGGAGACCACTGGAACTGAAGTTGCTCTGTAGGCATATGGCTTGTTCTCAGTTGTTATGTGCAGATACCAGTGTGATTGGTAGTGACAGGGAACTCCTATCAGTGGCCACTAAAATCTATTTTTAAAAATCAAGTTTCATCCTAAAATCAGCAGGTTCTTCCTCTGGACTTTTCTTGTTATAAGGGTCTGCCAGAACTTGGCTTTTTTAATCCCCATCTCATCTGTGCTCTTGGTTTAATGGAGCAGTTTTTGGAGATGCATCTTGCACTTAGAAAAAAAAAAAATTGATGTTTTGAAGTAGTAATGCTAATTCTTCACTTGTTACAAATTCAGTCTTCTATTAAGACAACAAAGCAGGCGGTCAGGAGGGCTAATTAGCCAGGAAATGACTGCTGGAAAAGAAATCTATGTGATTTGACAAAATTGCATTTCATTATTTCACCACAAGAGCGCACAGTCCACTGACTGGATTAAGCATATTTGAAGAATCAGCTCAAAGATGTTGACATAAGAAGTTTGTATCGGCACGTGTGTCACTTGGTATCTCTGGGGGACTGCTGGGTTTCAGGCAGGGTGTGTGGAACTTTAGGGAGATGGAGAAATGGCATTTCCAGGTGAGTTTCTCAAGTATTTGTTAACAGAAATAGGGTTGTTTTTTTTTTAATAAATCCACTTCTAAATCCTGTATGGAACATCACAGGCTTAGTTTGAGCTTAGTTTAATACAGGCTGCATTAATTATTTAGAACAATGTAAACTGATCTGGTTTTTTTTGAGAGCCATAAGCAACACAGAGGTGTTGTAGTGGTGAATGTGTTAATAATGATTTCAATTACCTTTTCTACAAGTTAACAGTATGTTTATCGTTGAGCAGAGTGTAACGAGATCTATGCATTCCTCTTTCCCTTAGCAGAGGGCATTCGAGGGGAGAAGAGGAAACGAGACCCTGAAGATGAAGGCGAGGAAGAGGATGATTAATTTGTTCTAGACAGGAGTAGGACCAGACTCTTCAGTTACAGAATACGCAATAGTGATTATGCAGATCTGTATGTCTCCATGTACCATAGATGTCCCTACAGAAGATATGTTAACTTTTTATAGAAGTGTGGTTTTACTATTCTCGCCCTTTTTATCATTCCAAATAAGATACAATAGCCTGTTAGTGAACCTACACGTAGAGAGCAATTTCCAGCCCCTCTAATCACTGAAGCCATTGTCAAGTTCCCCCCCTGCCCCCTTCTAAGACTTTTCTTTGGAGCTCTTTAATTTCATACAAGCTTGCTGTGTTGGTCATCATTAGCCCAGAATTCAAACACCCATTTCACAGGGGATTAATGTTATGAATTTCCTTCCAAGATTTCCAAGTTTTTATACTTAAAAAGCTGAATTCAAAAATGCCAGATGGCAAATTCCAGTCTCTTTGAGATGTCGACTAGAGCCTTGAGTTTACCAGGGATTCTCTTGGAAATCCATGACTGGATGAGACTTCTATTTCAGCTTTTTTAAAAGGTGACTCGTAATTTTGAAGTCTTCTATCCCATTTTGTGTGTTACAGTGTAAAGCCTGAGTGGGTTTCAGAAGATTATTCTCCCCCTGCCCCCTCTCCCTGCTTGTTCAGATGTTTGGTGTTTGCTGGAGTATTCACTAGATACCTCCAAGAATGTATCTTGGCAAACAGAAAGGGTTGTAATCCTTCAGTTTTCTCCAAATTACGTAGTCATCACAGGTTATTAACAAAAGCAATTAATCTGTAGTTTTAAACCATTTCCCTCAAAGTCTTTGTTAGTCTCTCACTTCCTTTGCTCTTGCATTGTCATTTTGGGAATTCTGCAACAATCATGGTGTTTGGCTATGAAATATATGCATTTCTAATGCAGAAGTTAACGGGTAACTCCTTCAAGCACATTTTAGTTCTTTCAAACAACCCCCCCACACCACTTGTATAGAATCATTGAAGGCAGAAAGATCAACATAGGTAGTGTTTCCTTGGCAGGTCTCACCTTTTAAACTTTTTTAAGCTGGTTGTAAGGCAAAACATTCAAGTTCATGTAAAATACTAGTTAATAGTTTAGGGTTTTTTATATGGAATGGCTGCAGAAACTTGTTCTGTTGCATAAATTTGGTGGCAAATACAGCAGATGTGTTGACAGCCTTTTATTTTGTTCTAGCAGCCTGTTGTGACCAGCAGGTCTCAATAATTCTGCCCTGATGGATTCATGTTTTCAAGCCACTGCAAAATAAGTTCAAACACACCACATTCCTCTTCCAGTCATGATTTGGATTTAAAAGAACCAGTAGTTTGATATAAAGCTAATCTACATTGTTTCACGTAGGTACTGAACCAAATATCACACACAGCTTTATTCAAGAGACTTATTTTTGTATCTGTCTTGGCTGACAATAGCTGCCATTAAACTGGGGGAGACACCACGGGTGGGGGAAGACAAGAGATATCCTGGACCTAAGTTAAGAGTCAGTCACCCATCGATTGGTTTACCTGTGAATATTTAATTTCACACACTAGCAGACTTTAAATGTGACTTCCAACTCTTAAATCAAGTTTAGATACTGCAGGGTCGAAGTTCTGCAAAGCCCAATTTCTTGTGTGTGTGGGTTGTTTGTCCCCCCCACCCCCTAAATAGAGCCTTAAATCATAGTTTCTCATGTAGCTGTAAAGCATAGCCAGCCAGTAAAGGCATTGGGATGAAATGAGTCAGGCAGATGGCAATATTCTTGGAAATGAACTGACTAAATGGGGTTTGTGTTGGGGTTTTTGTTTTGTTTTTTTTTAAATGAATTAACTGTAAAGACACTAGAAAAGTAGTGGTAAAACTACATTTGCAACCACAATCTAAGTTCCTGTGTTTGTGTATGAATACTGAATGACTAGAAACCTTAGGTAAGTGCACATCCTGTCGTGTCGTGGAGGCTCTGTGTTCAAGGCAGTTGCTTTGTGCTCAGCTTTGAGATAGACAAGTGCATTTTTCCCATCGTTTTGCTTTCTTTTAGCCTCAGCAAATGAAACCTATTATTTATGTGTACTTTAAAGTACCTCATTGTCAGGGTTTTTCCTTAACTGTCTTTTACTGATGCACAGAAAATAAGTTTTAAATGGGGGAGGGGAGAGAAAAAAAACCAAACCCTATTTTGGTTTTGAGGGATTAAAATTTTTTGGTCTTGGTGAGCCAAGCCCCAATTTTGATGAGTTAACTGGACAAAAGGGAGTAAACTCAGAAAGGGGTTAGCAGACCTTCCCTGAGATATTCAGATTTAACACTTCTTGAAAACAAACTTGCAGGATGGTGCATCAGCTGCTACATCTGGAAAAAAAAAAAATAACCTGAGCCTCACACAAAACTTCCTAAGTAACTTTGTCTTTCTCCTCATGTTACCATCGAAGTCTAGTTTCATATTTCTCAGCTTGGCATGCAATTAAAACAGCATAGCATTTTTTTAAAAGAAAAAAAAAAAGTAATACAGAGCCTCCAGATAACTTTTGAAACTTTTTTGCTTGGTGGGTGGTCTTTTCATGCAAATACGTAAGGGTGGGTTTTATATTTTGTAGAGGTTTTGTCCTATTTTAATGCTCTTTGTATGGCAGTATGTATATAGTGTGTTTTGGTTCCTTATCAAACTCTTTCCTTAAACTTTGGAGTAACTGATTTTGTGCAACTGTGTTTTGAATAAAGCCATGACAGTGTTAAATTAAAAAGAGAACAACCCTGCAGCACTCTTCTGATAATTTTTAGTTGTAACAAAACATGTTTCTTCCCCACGTGTGCTGTAAATTTTAAATTAAAAAGTTTTCAGACCGAATTATTTCAAATAAATTGAGACTATTGTATTGGATTACTTTTAGTATCTACAGCTGTGGAGAATGTGGTATTTCTTAAGGAACTGTGTAAGGTAATTGTTTTTCTGCTACCTTTTTTGGGAAACCTGCAGCTCTGTGCATCTTTCTGGGACTAGAACTTGTTATTTAGGATATTTTAGGTCTTGGTAACATCATCACACTTGAGGAAGGATCTTATGGAAGACCCAAAGCCAAGGTGTGGATTTCCAGCTGTTGAAAACAGTACTGGAGCAGAGAAGGTCTTCACGTACTTCTGAATCAATGGGAGAAGCTGAGGAGTCCAAGTCTGGCTGAGTCTTGAGAATTTTCCCTTTTTAAATTCTTTTTTATAAATGCTGCTGAGTTGGTGTGCCCAACGTCCTGAGCTGCAAGTCTAAAGCTGTCCCTTTCAAAGCAGCTGTGAATTACTCCTCATTTAAGTACAGTGTTTTTGAAGAAACCCCTAAAATTAGCTGTATCTCTCACACAGCTAGACCAAGCCTTGTTTTTATTTTGGGATTAGTCCAGTTATTAGCAAAAATCCTCTGGATGCGCTTGAGAGAGGTAGTAACTCAACAGGCTTTTCTTGTACTTGATGAGCCATCAGCCAAGAGATTAGCAGTGGTTTTCTGGGGTATTTTTAAGTGTGGGGAGGAATTGCCTTTCCTCCTGAAGCCCCAGCATGGCTGCTCACTCTCTAAGCACCTGTTTGCCCACTGGAGTGAGACCAGATGTGTGGACCTGAGCTTTACACTTGGTTTTAACCATTTTAGTCTACCTTTGGGGGATAGTGGGGTGGTTTATGAGGTAAAAACAGGCTGTTCCATTCCAGTCTATGCATAGTAAAAGATGATGAAAGGGCTGTGTAGGCATGTCTTCAAAATCAGGCAAAACTTGAGGTGTGGGCTGCTTGAGCTTGGTCTGCTGTGAGGTGAAGCAGCTTGTCCTGACCTGCCCTAAACCACCTTAATCCCTCCCACAGCCTAGCAGTCCCTCTTTGGTTTACAACACAGCTCTCCCGCTCCCTGAGGGGAGATGCTCCACGTGGCTGCAAGACTTGCTCCTTCCCAGCCCCGCCGGGACAGAGTGAGAAGCCCTGTCCCTCTCCAAAGCCTAAAAGCGCCCCGCACCGCGCTCTCCAGCGGACTCGCAGGGGCTCTGCTGTCCTCCATTTTGTCGCAGTGAGGGCAAAGCCTGCTGGCGGGCGGCCGTGCTGCTTCCTGCCCTCCTTCCCTCGGAGCTTTTGTCTTTTGTCACCCCTTCTTCCCCGTCCCTTCCCCCTTCTAGTTGTTCTGCTTTCCCTCCCCTTCCTTCCTCAGGGGCAGGGTCGCCTCATGAGCTGAGCGAGTACCGGGGAGTGGCGGTCGCCTTCTTCACCGCCCCCACCCCCAAAAACGGGAAACCGTTAGCCACGGGGCTTCCCGACCCTCGGCAGCAGGGGTTTAGCCGCGACTCCACTGCTGATTGGTTGAGATTTGCCGCAGTTCCGCCCCTCCGCTGGGTCCCGCCTTCCCGCGCGCGGCGGGGGCAGCTTCTCCCCCGCCCTAACGGTCGTTTCCCAACGGCTCCTCCCGCCTCAGATTCGGCCCTTCAGGGCGGGGGGGGGTGGTGGTGAGAGCTGCTGGGGAGGAGCGTGGGGAGAGGTGAGGAGAGGAAAACTCCCTCTTAAAGTGTCTCATTTCCATCCTAAACCAGCCTCCTCCCCGCCTCCCCCCTCAAGAGCAGCTTTTCCTGTCAGTTTGGGTGAGCTGTATGGCGGTGGTGGGTGATGAAAAACCAGAACGCGATTCTGAGTCCAAACAGAGGGGAGAAAAAAAAGTA
Organism: Zapornia atra; assembly: GCA_013400835.1. Classification (NCBI taxonomy): domain Eukaryota; kingdom Metazoa; phylum Chordata; class Aves; order Gruiformes; family Rallidae; genus Zapornia; species Zapornia atra. The sequence goes on along the minus strand of VZTU01004587.1, from coordinate 100,432 downwards.
TAAACCCTAATCCCAGAGGTTTCTTTTCAACGTCATGCATGAGAAAGCATAAATTTAGCGTTTTGGTACAAATGCTTAGTGTGAAAATGACTTATATTTTCAATTCTTCCTTATATTCTTCCTATATTTAAAGTTTTCCTTGGTTAAACCCCGGTGGTTAGAGAGCTCTTTAAAGCTTGCTTGCAGGCAGCTTGTCCTGCAGTGTACTTATAGTTCGATCTGCCCTCCCAAGGAAAGAGAATCCTGAAGAATCTTTAAAGGTGGCATGTGAAGGGATACCAGAGCCACATCACCCCTTTTCTCACCTTCCCCGCAGTAGCTATCCCCCAATTTCAGGTAGATGTGATAGACTCACAGCCCCCAAAGGGTTTGAGGTACCTTTTAGTGAGAGCAGATGTCTGGGTCAAGGGCAGCCACGCTGTGGGTGCTCCTGAAGAGGGAAGGGGTAATTAACTTGCTTTTTCATTAGACGGCAGGGCATGCCTTTGAATGTAGGATTCTGGAAATCTGGTTTTGTGAGTCGTGTTTCTCAGGAAATTCCTGTGCTGTTGCCTCTGCAGGTCCCATCAGGTGCTGGGGAAGACATTGCTGCTGCTTTACACGTGTGTAGTAGCAGATGTCGCAGCCTTTCTGGTTTAGACCTGCCTAGGACAGGCAGCCTTTTAGCACCTATTTTAACCCTAGTGCAGGTAAGATTTAACAAAAGGGATTTCTTTCATCTGTAATCTAACCAAGAGCTATCAGAACTATCCTTTGCCATTTCCTACACCTTCTGTGATGATGAGTTAACATTTGTTTTCCCTTTGCTCCCCCAAATGAAATTAGTTTTTTTAAAAATCATGCTATTAAGGATATAAACCCAGAAGGGTCTTTCAATATCTAGCCTAGCATGCTTTCAGGTTTCTTCTGTATTTTTATGTGATAAAGGGGAAGCTGATGTTCTCATGTAATCACATGTATTCAGGAATTTGGGTTTGGAGAGGAGTGTAAAATACTGTGAGCTTTATCATGAAGTAATGAGAATTACCAAAATGAAAACTGCCACATTCAATGGTAAACAGAGTCCTGTGTGTTGATTTTGGCAGCAAGAGTTATTGCTGTGTACTAAAAAAACCCACACACCAATTTCACTGATTGCAAACCACAAATGTCTGAACCAAAGAGTGAGATCAGTTTAGAAGCTGAGAGATGAAAATAATTCTGACATTGTTTTTACTTCTCTCTTGATTTTCGGGTCTCTTGGTTGTAGTCTGAGTAAGATGAGGTTGTATTTTAAGTCCACACTCGTGCTCTCCATTTGCTGTTCATTGATCGGTGGGACTGGCACAAATGGAGGGTCGAGGAGAGCAGCTGCCCTCGGGTAGCAAAATGGGAACAGAAAAAGTCAGTGACAGCAGCTGCTCTGAGCAGGATGGCAGAGCACAGCCTGGGGCTGTGAAATTTCTGGTGGGAGATTTTTCATGTGAGTTACGGTTTTATCTTCTGGGCTGCTTTTTAAACTTGAATATTGCAGTTCAGGGTATGCTTCAGTTTCTGCCTTCAGTGTGTCTCATTAAAAAACCCCAAAACCCAACTGCTAACAAACAACCATCCCTCCAAATAATTGAGGAAACCCTTGCCTCGTGCTTCTAATTTAACTGCCAAAACTGAGGGAGAATCCAAAAATAAATGTAAGGCCACAACAACAAACCGAAAGAAAACCACAACGTACATAAAGGCTGGGAACTCTTGGCACTGAGGGAAAGGATTCTCTTCTAGGAATAAAACGACCTCAGACTGCATGTTTGGTTTTGTGTTGGAAAGAGAGGAGATATTTTTTTTCCTGTATTAAAATGGTATGTTTGATGTGCATTTCCTTCCACAGTAAAGTTAATTCAAATAATCTTATTGATGACTGAGGAGTAGTGAGAGTTCTTCAGCTCCTCCTAGCTGAGGCATTAATAATTTCTGCCCATTAAAAGCGAGCTGTACAAATAGCCTTCCAGCAGGTTCTTGGGATAGGTTCTTCATGAGCTGCCACAGGTACACGAGGGGATTTTAGCCTGGGCTGCTCAGTGCAATTAGCCAGTTCCAGTTCTGCCTCACTGGGCCGTCCCTGCGTGCCCTTTTCATGCCTAGGAACTGCAATGCCATGTCCCAGCTGTCCCCGAGAGACCCACAGAAGGGGAGGGGACACAGACACACAGAGCAGACACCGTACATCTCGGATCCTGTGCAGGAAGGGAAAATGAAAGCTAAAAAAGAAAATGGACTCAGTCTAAACTTAAATGCTGCCTCTGCATAGTCACTGGAATGCGAGCAGCTCCTCCAGACAGCCAGCAGTGCTTCACGTAGCTGTTTCCTAGAAAAGCTTCTCTCTTTCCAACAGCAGTGAAGGGAGTCTGGAGTGACTACCCTCCACAGACTAAAGCTGTCCTCACCAAGTAGTCCTCCAGAGTAGCTGCTTTGTGTATTATGATATTTTTATTGTAGATTTTTCACCGTGGTATTTAAGAGTAAAGTTCTGTTTTGCTATTCTTCCTGTGTTTGCTTGATAGTGTGTTTTTTATTAGCTAAAATACCATAAGGAACACAGGCCACAGGGTAAGAAAGTATTCATAAGCTGTTGATGCAAATGGTTTTTGTTAAAAAGAAATCTCAAAATATTATTTTAGGAGTTTGGGGCTTTGTTTGCTATTGTGGTTTTTGTTGTTCTTTGTGGGGTTGTTTACATGTTAAGGGTAGCCTCATGACAGTGTTTTGATAGTAACTTATTTTGGCAGAGGGCTTGTGGGCACCGTGTAACCTCCAGAACAATAAAGAAGTCAGCGTGATGATGTCTGAGAACCTCAGAGACCTCAAACCAGCGCTGCAATATGGAGAAGACCTCCTCTGAAGGTAAGATCATGCACATTAGATGCAGCTACCAAGCACAAAATGAAGGGCACTCCTTCTGGAGTGTGGAACAAGCCCCCGGGCTGAAATTCTGAGACTACCTCAGTGTGTAGTGTGGTATTCTACACGAGGAATAGCAAGTGGACTTGCCTAAAGGAATGATGAAACCATACAAGAAACGATTTTCAGGAAGGAGCTGGTAATCAGGAAGTCGTTAAACCACACAGTATTATCAACTACCTTGCTATTATTAAAGGCCCAATCATGATTTTTTCACTTGAGAAGATATCTTCTGAAAAGATAAACTGGAATTTTCCTCACCCCAAAATAATTTGCTTTATCACAGTACAAGAATCTAACTTGAACGAGATGTTTGCATTCCTATAAGAGTTCAGAAGGTATGAAATCATCTTCAATTCAGTGCTCTTGTTTCAAGATAGTGATTTCCATTTTAGTACTTTTAATTACAAGAAAGCATTTTGCATAATGCCTACTACCTTTCTCCCATTTAAAAATCCACAATAACTTAGGAAACTTACGAAAAGTTAGTAAAGTCCTGGATAATTCTTGTCAGGATACTGACAATTCTTCGCAGGTTAGTAAGTATCGTTACTTTAAAAACATGTATATTATACACACAGAGGTATGTAGGTTATTTTAAAAATATGTGCATAAAGTAAAAAAGTTTTGTAAGGACTTGCAAGCAATCAGGCTCCTGACTTGCTCTAAATCATCAGAAACAAACTGAATTCTGTCATGGATTCTGTAAACTCTGCAACAGGATTTGAGGGCTCAAAAAGTGAGGTCAGTCCTAGAACAGCCCCAACCAAACCAACTTCAAACACTTCAGAAAACTTTAAGGAAACTGAAGACAGAATCACTGATTAAAAAAAAAAAAAGACAGAAAGACAGAGATGTGGTGAAACCAACAAGAGGTTGGGAATATGTGGACTTGAGCCACTGAGAAAACAACCTGCAAACCAGATCAGGCCCCAGGATGTGAAATGTTTTGTGAGAGGCTGTTAGGGAAGAGGCGAAGCTTCGAAGGGACCGTTCCTTTCTGTCCCCCTCTGTGTTGTATCGAGGTCTGTAGCACTGCAGCAGAGCCTGTGAAAGGGTTCTCTTTCGTGGCCTGGCCCACCCACAATGTTTCATGTCTTTAATTCTTTTTGTAATCAAGCTGTGACTTTTTAACGCTAGTTATTGGGTGTAATCACACATCCTGTGTACATCCATCCCATCCTCCTGCTGAAGTTAATACACCTCTGAAAGTTTAGGTTGTAACTCCCAAAATACTTAAGAGCTTTTGGTGTTAAAGCTAAGTGCATGTGTTTGGGGCTTGCTTTCTTTGAAACCTAGACTTCTTGGGCTAAAAATGTTTTCTCTTATGATCTAATGAGGGGTATTTCCGTCTCAATTGCTGTATATCACCAGGGGTAGCAAGGTTGATTGTTAGTGAAATCTCTTACATTACCCTGAGAGAGCCTCTCTTTTACAGAGACATCTAGAGTTACTCCTCATTCAAATCACAGGTCTGAACAGACCAGTTGTGCTTTTGTAAGCGTGAGGACGAGTAGAAGGAGGAAGAGTATTAATGCACCTCTGCTCTCAATTTCTGAATAGCTGTAGGCTTAAATTTCTGCATAATTTCTACATTAGGGCTACACATTTTCACTACAAAGATTTCAGGAGCATCATACTCTGGAAAAGCAAAAATATTTCCTAGAACAAAGTGAGGAATCGTGAAGATTGTAACAATGTGAAACACCCACTGAGACAACCATTTAAATTTGGAAGTTCTTGCTGTGTGTCTTTCACTGCATGTTTTTTTTGAAGTACTTTAGTTGCAACTTCTGCAAATTCCCCAGATAGGGGTGTCTGTGCTTTCTGGACACCTGGATTTCTAGTGCTGTAGAAAATATACTTTCATTAGGAATCCAGTGGCAGTTCTGTATATGCAGGGACAGCACAAATAGTGTTTGCTGTGTAGAAGGGAAAAGTGTATTTTAAGAAGAGGGAAGGGTAGAAGAGGGGCAATCGAGACCAAGACAAGTTTTTTTTCCCCACTGCAAAGAAAAAGCTTCATTGTCCCCTTCTTGAAGGCCAGGTGCCAGGAGGGAGTGGAACTGAGAAGTCCCCATGATAATATGCTTTAATGTATAGTTAACACGTGTCTAATAGAAATGCTCTGAAGTACTAAGACCCTGCTTAAGTCGTTGAGTCAATCAGCCCCTAAATGTTAAAGATTACTTAGCAGTTGGTAGTATTTAGACCAATAGCACTCCTGGCTATTTATCTTTGATCTTTTAAGTGTTGGCGGCACACTTGAAGTTGAGGCAATAGGGCAACTCATGATAATTCAGAAACGGCCATGCATAATTAAGAAAGTGAAAGCAAATGCCTTTATTAAAACTCAAATTGCCTTTATAAGCAATTGCATTTATCTGGATTTGTTATTTAAAATATGCTTGGTTTAGAATGCATGCAAAACATGCTGTCTCTTAGATGTCTCCAATGTGGCATAACTAAAAACCAAAGAACTCACAAGAACACACAAGGTATGGAATTTTTGCACTCAGCTACAGAATTTTTGCTTCATTTTCCCAACTTTTTGTGATGACTGTTTGCAGCTCCACAAATAACCAGTGCCAAATCAGGAAGTGGAATGGCAGCAGTGCCCAGAGCCAGTGGGTTTTCTTCTGTCTGGAGTAAATAAATTAAACCCTTGTGTGGATGTGCAAAGAGAAAGACCAGGTCCAGTTGTCTTGCATGCTCCCAGCAGCAATGAAACTGACATCAGAATCCCTAGAAACACTGCTAAGAGCTGTACATTGTCAATTCCCAAATCAGATGCAGTTCTGCCCTGTGCTGATTGCCCCTAAGTTCAGTAATTGGTGTCACTTGGAAATCAGATCTGTCCAAAAATACATAGAGGTGCTGTGCTTTGGAAGGGTCGATCTGAAACTTCTGGGTTTGTCGTGCGAGATGGGAAACTGTATCAGGAAATCAGCTGTGAAAATGCTGGGAGAACCTTTCTCTTGTTGTGGAGTGACCTCGTCTGGCAGGTGCCTGGAATGGAGGTGGGCTGCCTGGCCCTGGGACCCCTGGAAAGGGGCAGCACTCAGCCTGTTAACTGTCTGTGATCCTCCTTCCCGGCGTCTCGAAACCGTGAAAATGCCCCGATGGTTCTTCTTTAACCACGTGTTATCGATTCTGCTTGTAGGCTCGATGGGCTCCAGGCACCGTAGACAGGATCTGGCCCCTGGTTTTGGGAGAGTGAGCACTAGAGGGCATCATCTACGCGACAGTCTGACCAGGATTCAGCTTTATGCTTGGTATGGGAGAGAATCACAGGCTGGTTAGCTCTGAGCTATCTCCTAGCTGTTAAAGGGGTCAAACTAACTCTTTAAACTGGCATTTTTGGAAGGTTCTGGACTCCTTAGCTGTACTCATTTCAGTAAATTTGATATCATAAGGATGAAAATGCAGCAGAGTAAAGTAAATGTGCTTCTGTGTTTAACAATGCTTGCAGAACTCCTGGTGATCTAAAAAGTTAGTTGGTTTCATGTGGTAAAACACACATGGTTTCCACAATGCTTCATTATATAAAATTTAGGGGTTATAAACAGGTAATTATCTTCCCCTTTATTAGGGGACTGAGGGCATTCTAAACTGTTGGTTCCCAATTAATTTCAGGAGCATTTCATGAGAAGTTACATGCAGACTGCTTCCCATGTTAACCATTTTTGGAGTGCACAAACAGGGTGTGATAGATTCTGAAAACCGAGCTGGTTAGAGTTGATTTTCAGGGGGATTCTGACAGCTGAGCTCACCAAACTTGGGGTGTGGGGAGGATTCATCTTAAAGAATATCATGTGTGCCTTCATCTCTAGTGTCAGGCACAATAAAAGTGTGGAATAGGAAGTGCAGAACAGAACAGCTGTTCGGATGATTCTACTTCTTCTAAGCTGGCAGACAAATGGCACTTGGTCCAGTGTCCTCTGCTCTTGCCAGCTGAGAGCTTAGCTACCAGAAAGCACTACTTTAGGGAACAAGTGGGGCAGTGTGTGGTGCCTGAAAGACCTTATTCATCAAACAGCCTGGAGGAGCTTGTACTACATTGTCTGGTATGCATTAGCTTTGTGAAATTAGTACTCCAAATTTCTTACCAACAACAAAAAAAAAAGTAAGTTTGCCTTCTCTTCTGCATTCACTTTACTAAATGAACTGTCTCAAGATTTAGTTGCTGGGCTGTCCTGTCTAGGACTCACACACTACTGAAGCCACAATATTTTAGGGAGCGTGTACTTGGTAGTCTAGTAAAAATATAAAGCTCCATCAGAATTTGCCTCTTAGGTAATGAAAATTCAGCCTACCTGAAGGGGAGAAGGAAGAACGTACTGTAAACAATATTGCTCTTTCTGTTCTCTCATAAAACATTTAAGGTGACCATATTATATATCATTTAACCTCTGCACTTCATAGCCTGAGAAGAAAAAAACCCAACCTACAAAATACTGTAATTATTGCCCTGCCTTTTAATTTCATTTGCCCTTGAAAGGGCAAAAGCTCTTCTTGGCACTCACCTGCTGGTGTTTTGATGCTGGTTTATTCATAGCACAGTCCTCTTGTGTTAAAGGGCACCCCATAATAATTCCCAGGTATGCTTGATGATAAAAATCCCTTCTCGGATTAGAACAGGGCTGATCATGTGGGCTTGTCCTGCCTATGGGTAACCAGCCTGCTGGGCACACACTCTGCTCACTGAAGGGGTAGTAAATGCAGTGAATTCTCATACTCTTCCCACAGATCTTTCAAGTTCTCAGTAACATCTTCTACAAACAGGGTTGTCTTTTACTGGTCCAAACATTTCCTTTGCCCCCAGCTCCACTTTGTGTTACATACACACAGGAAAACAGACCTGGTCTTGTGGGAATTGGTCTAGAACCTGACATTCTTGGGTTTTGGGGTTTCATTTCTCTTTTACAAACCATAATATTCTGAGCTTAACACTGTATCTTAACCATCATCCATGAAGGACAATTGCCCTTACCATATTTTCTGGCTAACGCTCTTCTTACCCTATTGCATTTACTAAATATAGAGGGTGATTTCCTAAGTAAAAAAGTAATAACAGTAATGAATTACATCCTTTGGGCCAGAGTAACCTCTGTAGGTTATGATAGAGGATCTGGTCTTATAGCTAACTGCTTTATGTTTCTCTAATTACATAAAGCAGCTCTAGTCTGAACAGAGTTGGTCACTGGAGTACTTGTACCTGCTGTGGAGGCTCCCCAGGAGATGTACAGCCTCTTTCCTATAATCTTCTTTCCAAGGGGCTAATTGTTGGCAAAATGGAGCTGTGGCTGGAGTAACATTGTAGCATAGTAATTGTAGCAATTCCTAATCTGCCGTTGCTCTAAATGAGACAGGAGCCAGTCCCAACGGCACAACACAGCTGCAGCTCAAAATCTGGGCCATAATGCGCATGCTAAAATAAGATCATCAAATCTTACGCTTAGGGACTGCTGCTTTCTGGGAGGTGTTTCTCCTCTCCTACGGCTGTGAGCAGCATTCCAGAATGCATCTAGCGAGCTGAGTGTTCCTTTGGAGGGTAAAGCAAGAACTGATTTTGGAAGCAGGATGCTAGACTGGATGCTGAGCAGTAACTGAGTGCAACAAGGAGAATTTGTAGCGAAAGGGATAGCACCTACTTATCTGTAATGCAACTAAAGCAATAAGGCTAGTTATTGGTCTCTGTTGAGAGGTGCCACATGCTGAGTTATCAGTCTGTCTCTCTGGGTAGCTGGGGTTTTGAGAATCAACACTATTTCCTGTCACACCTGGGAGTTTCTTGGCAGCTTCTTATCCTCCTCCCAAGCAGGACTTAGGATGCTGATTTCATAAACTCTAATGAAATCCCAGTGTGGGGTTGTATGGCTGCAGGCCATAGATAGCTTCTTCTCTTTTCTCCTGCATTGTCACTCAATATTTACTTGCTTTCTCACAGTCCTGACCCTAGGACAGTGGCACTGGTAAGAGTGCAAGAACAACAAAGAGTTTGTGCAACAAAGGAGCATGCAAACAGAATCCCAACAACTGAGTCAGAAAGGGTTCGGTGCAGCACATGTGATGAATTTCTTGTGGAATCCTGTACAACTTCTCCATTTCCCAAACCAAGTCAAAATTGAGGAAATGGAAATGCTTTGGCTCAGCATTTCTGGCAGCATCTCATAAATGACCAAATAAAGAGAAGGCAAGACAGGAACTGTACCAGAAAGGGGATGAAACAAAACAACATAACTGCATTGCAACACCCCAGAACTTACTCAAACTATGCACAAAAGGATATAAAGGCAAGGGATACACTGTGAGGTGTAAAAAGCTCTGTAGAAGTTAGGGCTCACTTGGGATAGGTAGGAAAGGGAGGGATATTAAGAACACATAGGTTGGAAAGAGAAAAGCAATTCTGTTAAGTACAGGAGAAAATCAAAGCTAGAAAAGGCAAGAAGCCAGTGGTGTGAATCTGACAGAACACGGTGTCTTTACGCCTGTTCTTACACGAGGCACCACAGAGGGTTTCACCATCCTAAGCACAGGGCAGCTTGGTCTGACCTCTCATTCAGAGTGTTTGACTGTAATGATTTCTTGTTCTCTTGCCAGAGTAAAGGGCTTGCTTTCTTCCCTAGCTGTAACCTGCCAGTCTTGGGCCTGTTCTTCCCTGGTAGAGTCTCACTATCAAGAAAGAGAACTCCAGATTATTTAGAGTCACAGCTGCTTTGTTGTCTGCTGTGGTATGTGAGCAGAGGCAAATTTTAATCCAGTACCTTGCTTTTCACCGTGCTAGGACAAATAATTTGTTACTGAAGTCTTACTTCCCAGTTGAACGAGCCTTTGAGACCAGTCAGGCCAGTACTGTTTAGCTCCTGATAGAGAAATAAAATACAGAACCAATTTTGACACTGGCTGTGATCATAATAATACCCCGAAGCGTGAAATTTGAGAACTCTTCTCTTAAAAGGTGTAATGACAGATGTTATTAGTGGTCATAAAATTACTCAACCTTTAAAAATATCACACTGTGATATTTGACTCTGTGATATCTCCCAGATCAGAGAGAAGAGAAGCACATACCAAGATTTCACATTAACATGATTGGGGTTTATTATTCAGTCCTCTCAGGTGAAGGGATGTATGTATCCTGTAATTGCAATGCAAGAATTATACTGCTGCTTGCTTTTCTGAAGAGAATTAAAATTAAAACTCTTAACAGGTAGGAAGGAAAGGTTAGTAGCATTGGAAAGAAGAGAGAGTTGAGCTGAAAGCTCTTACATCCTCACAGCTGGGCAGTGCTAAAACGAAGAAAACAAGTCAGAACTCTCAATTCACATACAGAAAGCAGGACAAGGCCAAGTAATTTGAAGGTAACACAACTCTAATGTTGGTGAATCCATACATTAAAAAACGAATCAGGCCAATAAATGCATAATACTGGTGCTCAGAAACATAAACTTCCACATTTCCCTGTTTCTTTTTGAATAAGCACCATGATTTTGTTGGAAAATGTTTACTCTCTAGTTCTAGGACCTGGGATTTTTCTTCCTGTTGCAGATTTCCTACTAAAAATCCCAAGACTTCAGGCATTGCTAACAACATAAGCAGTGTAGATGATCCAGCTTTCCTCACTGGTGCTGATCCCTAATGCTGAATCCCAAGAAACTGTTATCTCTTATTCCCTTTGAATTGATTTTTAGGAACCTGGAAGGAAAACTCCAGAAGCAGTAGCCCTTCCTTTTCCTTCTGGTATCATTTTCCTACATCTCCAGGAATATAAATAATCTTGTAAGTGATATAAAACATTTCCAAAAAACATACGTTGAAAGCATGAAGCGCTCAAGATCCTCTGCCCAAACAAACTCCTTCCTTCCCTCACTCTCCACATTTTGGTGAGCACTCAGGCAGCCTCATCATTTGGATAATTAGAGGGTGCCAGATGGCTGTAAATATGTTCACAATCCTTCTTATCCAGTTCCCTTCTCTCTGGCACCCTCATTGCTCTACCCTGTAGCAAGCACCTGGCCTGTTCCAATTTGAAGAGTCTCCCCTCTACTCTCTTGATCTAAATTGGCACCTCTAGTTTTTATTTTCCCTTTAAATGACATGGGAAGTTTCTTGGGGACTGATTTGTGCCAAGTCACACTTCCTCACAATCACTTTCACCCTCAGTTAATTAATAACATGCCCCCTCCTATCCCGTAGCCGTTCCTGTATCTAAGCATCACCTCCCTTTATGTGGGAATTCGTGGAGCATATGAAGATGCACCTCACCTGCTGTGAATCACAAGGGTGTAGCAGCTTCTGCCTATTTTGAGAGTGGAGATCTCATGCTTGCCCTTTGCATGGGGGTAAGTGGCACACAAAACAGGGTGACTCATCCCAAGTCACGCAGCGCGGAACTGGCAGACTCAGCGTTTGAACAACAGTTCTGGCTTCAGCACCCCAGTTTAGGTGCAGAAGTTCCCTGTCTTTGCACCACGTGGTCACTGAATTTTGGGTATTGGAAGTTTATTGGAAGCGATTTTACATGCTTCATTGAACAGGAACTTTTGTAGGCAGATAATTATTAAGGTTCAGCTGAAATGACAAGAATTTCAGTAGGATGAGAGTTTCATATCACTAAATACCTTCTCTTCTTTTGCCTCTGCATTTGTGAAGGTTCTTAAAAACAAGCAATTATGTTGTGATTTAAGGCAGGCAGTTTTTCTTCGTAACGGAAAGATTGCTAAACTGCTAAGCAGTGAGAAGAGGATGGAAAACTAGAGAATGCACTGTAAAAGGGGAAGTTGTTTCTAAGACATCTTAAAATACAGACAGTGACGTTTCTGAAACTAAAGAATAAACAAGGTCACAAGCTGTCTGGGAGTCGGAGGAAAACTACAACAGCAAAAATTTTGGGTCAGTAGAAGGTTGAGTGAATTGTCAGGAAAACTGTCAAGTGATGATACATGGGGTTTTTTTAATAGATTTTTAAATGCATCTACTTAAACTACCACCCTCATTTTGTATAACAAGGCATTCTCAGCACTGTTCCTCACAGCAGATGCTCCCGTTTGCCAAAGTGTGGGAGCCTCTGGCCCTTGCTCTCCAATCTGTTTGGTTCCACCTCTAGTGTGCTAGAGTTCATTCAGTTGTTTTAAAGAGTTCAAGTCTCATCCTTCCAGTAGGAGCTTGTGACCACGTTTATGAATGGGCACCCAGGGTGCACATTCTGCTCTGGCTTTGCCAGTGATTCCAAGTAAGACATTCCCTAGCTCTACAACTTGCTTTCTCCCATGACAACAAGCAAGCTTTTCTAGTTTTCTACTCAGAAAAAGAAAGTCAGTGCTTAATAATCACATAATTCCTATGAAAATCCTAGATAAATACAACATCTTATGCTGAAATTTTACCAGGAATTATACTGGTTTGTCTACATGTCCCATTCTTTGCCATTTTTTTCAGTAGTAGTGCACTCTTGTAGTAGCAGTAGTAGTCGTAGCAGTACTAGTGTTCAGGTGCCAGCTACCTGAATCTGCTGTGATGAATTCTTTGGTTCTGTGAAGCAGATTCTACTTGGCAAGCATTGCAGAGTTACCTATGCCCAGAAGAAGCAAATACTGTCTTTGGTTAAAAAGATGGATTCTAAGAAAAGAAGAGTTCTGTATGGCAAGTGCAAAGGGTCAGACACCTGTAACGGAGGCAAATGATCAAAGGTGGATGGGGCAGTAGATAAGGAAGTGAGAAAGCAGGGTTCATGGCAGAGATTAACCCAGTAATAGCTGAGAACAAACCAGAAGCTGTTATCTGGGTGTCCACAAAAGTCATTCAGGATGCACACAGAAGTGTTGTGTCATGGTGCAAGCTGCTGAGTGTGGTTCAGTGAGAGTCCTCTTCCAGTTCTAGATGATTATGTTTTTCTTTAAGCAAAGGATTGGTGTTCCTGGTTTGGCTGAGGAAGTAGCACAAATCAGCTAGTTGATCTGGTTCCCTGAATCACAGTCAGTTTGCTAAAGAGAGACAGGACCTGTCTGTCTTTCACTGGTGTGAGATGTGTGGTTCGGTATTGAAAAGCTGCCTGGTTGTGTTCCAAACGTGGCTGCAGTCCCTGCAGCGATCAATAAGCAGAGTATCTACCTGATGACAGGTCTCTGGTCAAGACTGAATTCCTAGAGAAATTAACTTTACTGTTACATAATAGATGAGGAGGCTTTTGCTACAAACCATTGTTTATCAGATATATCTGTGCTTTTGCTGACTAACTGGCAGGTTAACTCTTCACTGAAAGTAGGCAGGAAGCAGATGGCAGATGGCAAATTTGCTTAGCTTACTAGAACAAGGAGGAGGATAAAGTTCTATATCATAACAATAACATTTCACCTCTGTATGTCAACAAGAAGCAACCAGGCTTCTTGTTCATAGAACTTCACCATTTCGCTTTCCTGACCAAAGAAAAGTGACCTTGTGACCTCTGAGAAAGGATCAGAAAGCAAGCAGCCAGGGGTGGGCATTCAAGCCGTGTTTTCCCCAGGACCTGCATGATTTTGAATGCCATCTCATGATTTCTGGGAAGCGTGACTCCCAGACTGGACTGCAAAAAGAGGTAGAGAGTGCTGAGATTATATATAGCAGCAAGTGGGTTGGAAGGAAGAACACTTGGCTCACAGGAAGTGGGAGGCTGTTCTGAAGAAATCAAGTGACTTGCTTGTGTTACAGTATCAACAGGAATGTAACCAGGCTTGCTGGCTCTAACCTTTAGGCACTGCTGCTTCTCCATCTCATACATTCAGGCTGGCTCAACACTTGGCATTGTCAGCATGTTCCTCCCCACTGAGCTTTGTTTGGGTATTACAACATTAAGCACTAACGAGGTGCCAGGGAGAATCTGAAGAGATGAAGGAAAGCCCCTGGTGCTGGCCTGCTAGTGTGAGGTTTGGTGTGTTCTGTTTGATTCCTCTGCTCTCTGCAAAGATCCATCTCTAGAGATGCAAGCTGACTCTCAAGCACACTAAGACATGGAGGATCCCACATGTTCTGGGGGGCTGAGGCCAACCCGAAGCAGCACACAGGCTGCCCAGGAGGCAGGGGCAGCTGCAGGGCTGCTCACAGCATGGAGCTCATGAGTATCCTGTTTTAAAGGGGGGAGACGACAATCCACGTGATAAGTTAGGAGGCTAGGGGACTGGATGCAACTGAAATTAGGCATGTGCTTAAGGATCAGCAGTTTAATGAGGAAGGGAAGATATTCTTGGCTGTAAAACTGTTAGCCACAGGACTTCAGCTGGTGTTGAAAAGCATTTCAATTAAAATCGTGATTTTCTAAGCCCATTTATGAATATTGAGAATATAGAGGGATCTAGCAATCTAGCAGAGCCATCTGCTCATGAGTTGGAACTCTGGTTGGGAAAGGTGAGGCACCATCTTTTCCTGGAGCACGTCTCAGCTGAGAGACTAACTGTCTCTGCTCTTTCTCTCCTCCCTGGAAGCTTCCCTATCATACTGGTCTGAGATCTGTGGTTTGTTGGCCAGGAGGAATAACTTTAGGGTGTAGCCATATGATGACATGGCTGCCAAGAACAGGAGGACAAAACCATTATGCAAAGCCCCAAGTTCTTTGTTGTGTCTGCTTCCCCACCAGTGTATCATGTCCTTCACACCACTGTGTCTCAGCACCCCACAAGCTGCCTCATGAGGACTCTCAGGGCACATCACTGTCCTCTGGCTTGTTCTCACAGCACCCATCATCACCATCACCCTGATTTCCTCCAGCCAGTCAAGACCTTGCTGGTTCTCTCAGGCTTGCCATGCTGTCAGGCACAGAGCACAAGGTGAGCAGCTTTTTGTTAGAGCTAGCACTCTTTAGGCTGTCCAAGGATGGAAAGAATCATTCTGCCACTTCATAGCCAGAGGCTGCCTGCATCCTTCAAAATACTAATTCAATCCTTCTAGGGCATTTGCATTTTTCCTCTTTAGATAGTTGCACTATGTGTTTGCCATGACTAAGTCCATCTGTAGAGAGTTAGTCCTCTAAATAATTATGTCCACAACTCTGCTGGATGGTTCCAATTAATGCCAGTCCTTTGCATACTGTTCAGTATCAGACTGTAAGCCACTAATTCTTACAGCTCTGAATAATAGCCTCTGTCTGCCTATCACGCATGTATGAACTCTTTATTCTAGCCACAGAGCTATGAAATGTCTCCTTTCTGTCAGCCTGAAGGGAAGGGTTTTGGAAGAAGCACTAAGCATTTACATGCATAACTCCCCAGCCACTATTGGCATGAGGGTCTGATCTCCAGCACTTTGAACTCTGGCTTGTCTGACCTCTCCCAAACATTCAGACAAGTTAGAAAGATTGTCTTTTTTAAAAAGACCCTGTCTTCCCTCTGAGGAGAGAGGAGTTGTTTCAAAACAGAGCAAAAGAGTTGCTCAAAAAGTTAAAAATCAATGCAGTGGAAGGCTCACTAATAGTTTTTAGTCCCTTTGGGACATTTTATAAAGTCAAACGAAATAGATGTGGCTGAAGATAGAGCCCATTTCCCATTCTTGTGCCACCCTGATAGCAACATTTCCAAGAAGTCCAGTGCATGGCTACAATTCTCCACCTTTTCTATACCAGATGTCATGTTAACCAGTAGAAGTGTCAAAACACCACCTCTGACCTCACACGAAGGGAAAGAATCCCAGTGCCAGTGTGGAGAGATGCTCTGAGGCTTATAACTCCCCTGCACAGCTCTGCTAGTTAACAGGCTGTGCCTTGAAAAGGAACCTGTGGAGCATCGGCTGCTGCTTAATCAATCCCACCGCATCCTTTGATAGGTGGGTGAGGGATTATTATCTTCATACAGCCAGGGGAAACTGGGACAAGGAGATCGAGTTTCCTGGGTGAAGTTACTAAGGAATGAATAACTGAGAAGCAGTGGGCTCTGAGCTGTGTTCCTGGAGCTTGGGTTCACCCCGATGGACCGGAAGCATTTTTGAAATGCTGGCTGCTTCGTGCTGAAGGCTCCTCACACAATTCACACCATGTGTTTTGGTTCCTGGAAACAGACACTTGATGGCAGGAGCCAGGCTTCCTCGCTGGCAGTACATCTCTTCTTACAGTTTTCACTAGCCCTTTAGTGTCTGCTATTCCTGAATCACTTGGGGATATATATATGTAAAAGTATACATATGAAATATATGCATATATACATGTGTGTGTATATACATATATATCTATATCTATATATATCTGCTTTTTCATCTGTTTGCTTTCCTTAATACAATCTTTCATCTGTTTCTGGCTGCTGTTTCCTGGCAGCCAGAGAAGAAACACTTTGACTTGTGCTCTAAACCAAATTTGGAAAGGAGGTGCAGCAACCCCCCAGGATTCTCCCAGATCCCCTCTAAGGAATAAAGGAAGAGAAGGAAAAAGAAAGGGGGGAGTGGGGAAACAGGTGACAAAGCCAAAGGCAGTGCCACAACCAGGGGTGTGACCTGGTGACCCTGAATACAGGCAAACAGGACTGTCCCAAGCAGTAACACAGCACCACACAATGTACTGCTACAGCACCAGTTTCCTGAAGATGAAGGAAACTGCGAGTCAAAACTGACAGCAAAAGGTTTCACATGAAAAGACACAAATTAATGTGGATGAGTCTGTAAAAAGGCTACATTAAGTTGCCAGAGAGCTATAATTCCTCCTTCAAGAGAGTCCATCTGGCACAGACTCAGTGCAAAGGCAGCAATTAGAACAAAAAAGCAGTATGTAACAGATAGAAATGAGGAGATGGAGGGATTGAGAGCAATTTGGATGAGTTTGTTTTATGAAGTGCATGAAATATAGAAGGGAAAAAAAAAGCAACACAGAGATTTCCTGGCTGTCTGTTTTAAGGAGAAAATAAGGTATATTTAAATGGTATTTAGAGAGAAGAAATCCTAGTTAATAGTCCAGGACTTTAATAGATGGAGAGACTAGCACTGTTGATAATTATGCAGAAAAAGCCAGAAGTTTTAAAGAAATATTTCTCACTGGAGTTTGGAAAGAATCAAGGTTTATGTGACAGAATCATAGGATGATGAGGCACTGTTTTCCAGTTCATTAATAACAGATAACAGCAAGTAGGAAAAAATGTTCAAAACAGCCAGTCTACAAAGCTTACACAAAGCCCCCTCAAAGAGCTAATTGAAGAGACCTTTGGCCAGCTGATATTAACTCTTAAATATTCTGATTTGTGGAAATGTTTATAATGAAAAATACCTGTTCTGCTTCATATTTAAAACAAATCAAGTGGAATCACCTGGAATAGGCAAGCAGTCCTTTTAAAAAGGACCTGTGTGTGTACAGCAAGTCACTCCCCTGTGTAAAGTACTTGTAAAAGTGTTGGCAAGGTGGCCAGATTTGGGAAGAAGTCTCATGCTTTTCTCTGAACTCCTGGTCCTGGTGTGTGTTGGCTTTGGGTCTCATCCAGACTACCAGTTCCTACTCTATAACTTGCTGTCAAACGAAGGGTGCTCAGTCTGAGAAGCTGCATAATGACTTTTACCTGCTGAATTAATTCAGCCCAGGCCCATTAGAGCTCAAAAAGGGTTTAAACATCTCGTGGATAGTCTGTCTGATCGGTGGCTCGTTTAGAAGGTGTCGAGAGACTGCTGGAAGGGTCGGTTTGTTAGTAACACCATCATGTTAGAAGCTCCAGAGTCCTGTCTGCTCCCAGGAGAGCAGCTCAATCAGGTCTGGCTTTAGCTCCCATGGCAGAGTTGAGATCATGGATAAAAAGGGGTTGTGAATGAGGTTTTATATTACTTATACAGGAGGTTTTTCACTCCGTGATGTGGTCACTTGTTTAAAACTAAGGTTTAAGCCCTTTCTTTGCCATTAATTTTGGTCCCATTACCAAAGTCATCCTCACTTCATACCCCAGAAGTGATGCAGTAGAATCTTCTCATTCAAAAACCTTTTCTAAGAGCTCCAGGTTTTTTTGAAGAGGCTGGATTAAAAATGTTCAGTGGTTCTCTTAGCTTTTGTGTCATTTCCTTCCTGGACACTCAGTTGTTCTGTAGGGACACCCATTATCACTTAACTGCTGTCTGTCTTGGCCATGAGCTGCTGTACCAAGTCCTGTCTCTGCTCCCTTTTGCACTGTATAAAAATACATAGACCTGAGCAGCATTTTTCCTTGAAATGAACCTGTCTGCCTTTCTGCATAAAAAATACTAGTAAAAATGTGGATCCTCACCCAGTCTCTGCCACTTCCAATCACCTGTCGAGTTCACAACTGAAAACCGAGCTCAGTAATGGCAAAATAATCAGGGGATTAATTAGTTCTTGAGTTCGATACTGTTTCCTTCTTGGTAGCCCTAATTCAGGAAAGCACTTAAGCTCATGATGAATTAAGCATCTGTTTAAGTACTGTGCTGAACAGGGAAGTTTCCTTGAATCTGCAAGGTTGGTAGCTTTTTCTTGAGGTGTAAGATTAGGGATGCAAATGCCTGTTGAAGGTTAGTGTTTAGGAACACAACCCCCCTATATATTGATTAACTGAGATGATTATTAAAAACCAGTTCATTCATTACAGAATCAAAATTAGGAATTGGCCATAATAAATCACCCACCATTCCATCTCTCTGGCCTAAGGCAGGATCAGATGTATCACTAATAGTATCATAGGTCCATGTCTGGAATCAAGTAGAATCTCAGAAGTCAGAAAGGAGCCTTAAAGAGAAAACACCTTGGAATCTGGAAGTGGGTCTGTTCCTGCTGAGCTTTAATTTGAAAAACTGGTTGGAACTTGTTAAGTCAATAATTATTCTTGTGAATGTAGGTCAAACTATTTTTCTATTTTTTTTCCCTCTCCCTCTTGGGACTTGGAAGGGGATTTCAATCCTCCTGTACTCTGAGGACAGAAGCACTGTGCTTTCCATTACTGAGCGACAGCTCTCCATAACAGAGCAGAAAAACCTCCAGGTCTTCAAGATAAATAGTCTCCTATCTGCTTCAGTAGCTTTTCCTATAAAGCACCTTCCCTCGAAGCAGGAAATGTGCAGAAATAAAACTGTCTTCTCAATACGCTGCAGGTTTCAAAACAGTCTTAGATTTTCACAAAATTTACTGAAAAATGGAGTGTTATGATAAGTGAGTTGGGCAGAAGCTGCATTCAGTTCTGGTGAGAGCTTTTCTCCGTGGCAGATTGCTCTCATTTACATGCACTTAACAGGCAGTAAATCCCTGCCATTCTCTGAGCAGGTAATTTCAGCGAGTTGTCAACCTAGTTGATGATTTCACCTAGTTGTCAACACCCCCTCTGTGATCAGGGGGAAAATAGGTGTCTGGGGAGGAACATTGGGACATTTTATTGCCAAATTCAACTAATTAGGGGTAAAACTGATAAGGCACACAGTCCTGCAGGTAGATCCAGGCCACCCTCTGCCCCAGCTTGAGTAACTGGGTGACAAGTGTCCAGAAGAACATCTCCCAGCTCCCATAATGTGCATTTGGATCCCATTGATTTTATTCTAAGTGTATGCTGAACACATTACCCAGCCATCAGAGTGCCTGTAGCTTTCCACCTTCTGCAGACTTAGACAGAAATAGATCTTGCCTTACCTTTCCAAGGCATTTGTCTTATTAGAGGGGGGAAAAAACCCCAGCCCAAAGAACTGCTGCAGTTCCCTTCATCAGTAAGTCCAAGGAATGTTTCTGTGCATCAGGACCAGTCAGCTGCGTCAGGAGGCTCTATCCACCCACCTCACCAGCCTGAGAAACCTCTGGTGTGAGTCACAATTGTTTATGCCCAGTTCTGGAGTTTGGGGACTTTTCTTCCTTTCCCTTTCCTTTTCCCTTTTCTATTTTCCTTTCTCCCTTTTCCCTTTTCCCTTTCCCTTTCCCTTTTCCTTTTCCCTTTCCCTTCTCTTCTCCTTTCCCCCTTAATGCAGTGGAAGGCTCCAAGACTAGAAACTGCTGGAGAAATACAACTTTATCCAGCCAGACTTTATTCCTGTGAACTGCTGTTTTAAGATGGAATTCCAGGATGTGGACCACTGTGGCCTATTTCTTCTTTATACTGAAGTCCTTTACCTCACTCCAGCAGTGTAAAAGTTCCCTCCAACTGTGTGTAAATTCTATTTCTATCCACCAAAAGCCTCTTAATAGTCATCTTCTGCTTTCAAGAGGCCTTGCAGTAATTCAGAAATCTTTGCAGCTGCTCTCTTTGTCTGGCCTGTTACACTTGCTTTGAGTTACCGACTCTGAAGGGCTTTAACGACCTAAGAAAATGAGAGATGGGACAGACTATTCATTCCACCAAGGGTGTAAGGCAGCAGCGACTGTTCTGTGTGGAGATCATGTGTCTGAGCATCAGTGTGAAGCAAGGTGTCACCAGAATAATGGCCAGACATTCTCAACATCCTTAGCAGAAGCGAGATTGTCACATTCCTGTGTCACACCAGAGGTCCTCCCCTCCTCCATGCTCTGAGACCAACAGGCCATCACCATTTCTTACCATAACCAGCATGATTTCTTACCATGAGGGACCAGATTCCTTCTGTCCTTCCAGTCTTGCTAAAGGGAAAGAGAAGTTCATGCATGTGCTGGAAGAGGATCCTGATAGAAGGATTTCCCATACGATTTCCAGATATGCTCTTTTCTCTGTTGTCTTTTTCAATAAAAATTAGGACAGTATGCAAATGATTCATGGGCCACACCTCTGAGCCAGTCCTCCCACCTCCAAAAAAGTCCCACCACGATGGAGTGTGAGGGATGGAGCTTGTGTGGGACTCCCAGCCCAAGAGGGGACTGCAAAGCAAATGAACTACAACTCCCTTGAGGCACTGCAGCAGAACTGCAAATCTGAAATATGTTGGATTTGCCTCATTTGACAAAAAGCCAATTTGTTCTGGGGAAAAATAAACTCCAAATGCACAGTTTGTCATTGTTTGCATCTCAAAGTGTCTTGGAAAGTCTTCAGTACCCAACCCCCTTGCTTTGTTGACAGCTGAATGGTCACGAGATGAAGATAGTTTCCATTCACTGCTGATCTAAGCACTGCAGGGCTGAAAACCCAACTTCCTACCTCACTGTTCTCCCCCATTCTGCCAGGGTCTCTGCTTTGAAATGCATTTTTAAATGCTAGAAGGGCATCACCCAGCGCTGAGCAGCACATTCCAGTACAGTACACCTTGCCCCAGCCTTGCTGTGGGGCCCCAGTAGATGGTTGCTGCTAAAACTGAATTGATTTGCATCTTTAAATAAAACCAACAGGCCTTGGAGAGTAGGGCAAGGCTGGTAGAGGAGGGAGGCTGATGATCTGTGGGGCTGGTTAATGAAATGTCTTTAAGGATTCATCCAGAAGAGCCACTGGTGGTGTGTTACTGGGGAGAGGGGGGTTTGTCTGCCTTTGAGCCAGGGAAATAACCAAAAAAAGCCACGTTGGCTCAGCTGCTGGCTGGGTGGGTGCATGGGTGCCTGCACGCAGTTGGGGTTCCTTGCACTGCTTCTCCTTATTTGGCTGGGAGGTGGAGTGTGCTGGGGACTGACTGGCTGAGACAGAGAAGCAGGAGAGAGGGTGAAGGGAAGCCAGCTCGCTGCCTGTGGAGCAGCAGCTGACAAGCAGAGCAAAACAACACTCACTCAGCAGCATTTGTCAAGCAAATTTGCAGCTATTTTTATAGGAGACACGTTTGCCCACATCTTAACTAAGATTGCAGGGCCCAATGTGATCTCCCTGAAGTGTCATGAGGAATACCCCATCACAAGTCCCCTTCTCCCCTCCTTGCATGTGTTTTCAAGGCCAGTTGTGCAGAGCTGTGCGTAAGCAAGATTTCTTGGCCATTAGCAGGCTTCAGAATTGTTCTTTCCTGTGCTCCTCTGCCAGGCTGCTTTTTATTATTAATAATGATACAATTCTTTTGTCTCTAGACCTGACATAATTGACAGCCAGCCCTTTCTGGGACTGGCAGACTTGATGCTCCTCTGTTGGCCAAGCGTGCCCTCTTTGTGCAGTGTTATTCCCGCCTGGATAGACCCACAAAAACCTGTGTGCAATGCACAAAGCAATGTCTGTGCTCTCTTTGGCTTTGAAGCTCCATTAGGCTTCACTGCAACATCCCAGGGTCTTTGGAAATGCCATCAAAGGCAAGGGGCTGGCTGAGGGGCTGGCAGGGAGGGAGCAGGGAAACAGAGGTGGAAAAAACCTAGCGAGGGGTAAGGAGCTTGGTGCTGTCTGCCCTCTGGTAACCTCATCCTCCTCTGTTCTCCCAGTCCCCAAAACATGAGTGTTCTTCAGAACATCAGCATCTTACTGAATCCTGTCTGAAAGGCCAGGCAGGGCAGCTTGGGGGTACCAGGTACTGTAGCCTTGGCAGCTGTTGTTCGTGACCTTTCAGCTGCTCTGCTCATTTTCAGCGTGGAACAAAGCTTGTGCTGCCTTTCTTCAAAGGCTTCAGCACTGCAGTAGGCTTTCTGAAACACAGGGAGAGACACTGGGGAGACCAGCATCTCCTTGGCACTACCTGGCTTGCAAGAGGTCACACACTCCAGTGGTTTAGTACTTCAAAATTGAAATTAAATGCTTTTCCAAGCTTGATAAATAAAACCATAAGGGGGTGACGTGCTTGAGTTTGCTGCCAATGCTGTTGGGAGCATTACCAGGGAATGGTGATTGCTGCCCTTACCTCATGTAAACAGTGACATGTGCTGGTTTGTGCTACTGCCACCACCTCACTGCAGCAGGAGCATTGCCCTTCCATTGCTAAAGACTTTATTTAGCATTTTTCTGGAGCATTCCAGCCTTTAGCATGAAGAAGTGCTGGACATCAGTCCCAGAAACATCACTTGATTCTAGTTATGCAAAGCTCATTAAGAAACACTGCTTTTAGGGTTTTATTTTTTAACATTTTTTTCCTTTAATTAAAAAAAAAGCAAAAACTTTTCATCACAGCCTTAAAATCAATCAAAATAAACAAAGCTGCAGCAGACTGCAACAATGTCCTGGAGTCTGTACATATGGAAGGTTTAATTTACATAAAAATCAGTGCAGATCTTTTTTCCAACCCAGTCTCTATTCTCCCCACCCTCCCCAAGTCCCCTTTCAGATAAGAGAAAAGAAGAACCTGAAATACAAGTCAAAGAGGGAAAAAATAGATAAACCAAGCAACAGTAAAATCAGTTTCATGGTTGTAAATATTCTCTTGAGCAGTTGCAGCAAAAAAATAGCACCTTCAATCCACCTTTGTGTATGAGGAAAGCAAGGCTTTCCAGGGAGTCTGGATGAGTCAGAGACATGGTGTGATGTTCTGCTCATGGACAAGAGTCATCTCCTCCAACTTTTAACTCTTTGGGCTTGCATATGGTCAGTGGAAAGAAACCAATACCTGCAGAAGGTGATTATTCATCCTAAGATAAGCACCTAAAATAGTTTAGATCCTCTGGAGAGACTATTTCTGTGGAAGGAAGCTCAGTGACTAAAGGTAGGCAGAATTAATCCCTTCCTGATTGACCTGACTTTCAGTGGCATTTGTATTCCTAAACCCTTCAAGGGAGGGACCTGAGCCTGTCCATTCCCTTTAGGGTATAAACCCCTGTGGTGTTTAGATGTGATGTTCATAATGTTCAGGGTCAGATTTCCATTCACTCTCTAGGTGTGCAAACAATTCCTTCAGTAACTGGATACAGAAAAGTAAGAGTGTTCCTTTTTCACACAGCAATGCAGCCATCAAAGTTTAGCTTGGGGAACTCTGACTAAATGGATTTTGAACCATTCTCTAATATCTACGCTTCTTTGTGCTTTAGATCAAGTCACTCCTGGAGCTGGTCTTTGCTGGGTGATGATTCAAAGCTCAGTAGTGTAGAGGCTCTTTGGATTTCCAAATAAAAATTGGGAGACAGTTGATGAGGACTGGGTTGACAGGTCAACATGTCCCAAACAAACCTGTCCTTCAGTGCCACTTAGAAGTGGAGAGAAAGTTTTCTTTAAGGGAGTTTTTCTTTGGGAGGGTCAGGGGATCTGTGAACGCTTTCCCTGCAAGGGAGCCAAGGAAAGTTGTTGTCTGTTGAAAAAAAAGCAGGAAGACAGGTACAAGGTACAAGCTTTTCCATTTCAAATTCAAATATATTCCGTGGCCAGGTCGGGGGCAGGTTCCTCAGTACATTACAGCTGTGTGAAAGAAGGGTTTGGGGAGGGGGATTTGACAAGTCTTAACTAATGCTCCAAGTTTTAACACCCAAGAAACAAGTACAGGACAGGGGTGCTTCAGGAGGCGCTTCCACCCCATGCTCTGTGCCAGGTGCTGTGCTCTGTGCCAAGCGACACCTCAGGCACGAAGCCACAGTGAGGTTACCACCCAGCTAAAGAGACCCCGAACGCTGGAACACCAGACTCAGTGACTGCATCCATACAGGGATATGCCTTTGCCATCCCAGTGCACTCTGAACTGGAAGGTGGCAATGGTCCTGTGGCTCTGTCCCAGCCTGGTGTGCTGGTTGTTTCTGTCACCTGACCCTGGGAGCTGCTGAGCCCAGTGACACCCTGGTGAAGCAGCACCTCGCTCTTTCTGCTTGTCCGGTTGCCAGACAGGTATCTCGGGGTAAGGTTGTGTGTGTGTAGAGATCATAAGGGGTGCTGGATGAATCTTGACCTTGATGAGCATCTTGCAATTACCCAAGATGGTTAATCACACAATTCCTGCTCTCCCATCACCCTTCTGAGTAGAGAACAAGACCAGAGGAGCTTTATAAACCAGGAGCTGCTGACCCGCAAATGCAAACGGAGATAGAAATGAGGAGAGTGTGAAGGACAGCATCAAACAGGCAGTCACCTTCCTTTCCCTGGGAGGTGGTTCAGGGGACCAGCAGAATCCAGATCACCTCCCAGACCCAGATGTGCCGCTCAGCTGGTGGGTTTTGCAGGGGAAGACATAGGAGGAGGAGGAAGGGAGCATTCCAGAGCGCTGAAGTGCTCAGTGCTCCGAGTGCATTTGCCATTTCATTGTTCATGTTTTTCAGTGTAAACGTTTGCATAATACTGTAGATGACAGCTGGAAGGGAAGAAAGTCAGAACTCAAAATGAAAGGCTTTTGGAAATGTCCCCGAAGGAGAAGTTGGGAATGATTTGCTGGAATGAAAGCAGTCTGGAAGTTTCCTTGGTGAGAGGGAGTTTCAATTCTCTACGCAGCTCAACACCTTAATCCCTGACTTCTGTTTTAGGCAGACAGCGCAGCCCCCGCCTCCCCCAGGCACAGGCAGGAGTCAAACCCCAGTCAGCACTTCTACCATACCAATTCCTATTTTACATTTCGAGCTGTTCTTGCTCCAACTAATTCAGGCGTTCAGCTCGCTGATTTATGTGTCAGCTCTTCAATAGACAGAGAATCGAGGCTTTTCATTCTCATTCCTTCAATGATACCAAACATGGGTGCTGCAAACAGACTGGGTTGGAAAACCCTGACCCCCCCTTCCCTCCCACAGATGCTTGTTCCCTTGAGATCCAGCCTGACAGCTCCCATGGCTGCCACAGTGCTGTGCTCAGCACAGCCAGGGCCACCTGCCTGCCCTTCCTGGGGTCGTGTCAAGCATGGTCCTTGGAGTACACACTCTCTGCAGCTTTGAGATTCCCTCCAGGCTCAGACATGCCATGCAGGAAGCAGAAAGGGATCTTGCTCTTCAAATTCCTGAGCTGCTTTTAGAATGATTTGCTCACTCTTAACACTGCTTGTTCCCCTTGCACGTGGTTTTCCTTGCTGTGAAGCATCCCAGGCACGTGCTCTCATGGGGTGTGCCCACTGAGCTGCTGTGATTTATTCTCAGCGGAGCTGCCTGCTGAGTGCTGCAGTACAGCCAGGTGGAGGGTGCAGACACCACTATCCAGGGTGACAGCTCCTCTGCAGAGAGGTTAGGGCAGCTGCAGCAAGAGGAAAGGAGATGGGAGGGAAAGATTGAAGCACCAGGTAGGCATGAAAGCAAAATACAAAACCTCTCATCTTCCAGGGGGTCTCTGCCCTGCATCGTGTTGTGTAGAAACCAGGAATAAAGAAACTCTTTGTTTTATTCATATGTAAACTTCTCATCTTCCTGAAAAATTGCCCAGAGAAATTCTGAGGGGCTTTTAGACAATGGCAGCAACACTTCCAGAGAGTTGGAGAGCTGAGATTACCACTGTGGCTCGATGACTTGGAGCTGACTGGGAGGTCATCTCAGGTTGCAAAGTGCAGGACAGAAGCTCCAATCTTCTGTGTGGTGGTGGAAGTGACGCCTTTGAATTGCTGCCTTGGGACCATCTGAGTTGTGTCCAGGGGAGGAGGCAGCCACCATCTAGCCCTTGGGGAACAGCAGACCTTCCTTCTCAGCTGTTGTGAAGCACTTCAGCCTTCAGGCATGGTTTCTGAGTGACTTCCATGATAAAACCCAAACAGGCTCCTGAACCCCCACAACTCTCAAAAAAATCTGCTGGAATCCTTTTCAAAAAGTTCTAGTGTCAATTCAAAGACAATTCATTCCCTTCCCATGACTTCAGGACATTACAGTACATGAACTTCAAATCCATTCACGAAGAAGATCCCCTTTTATCACAGCATCCTAAATTCCTCCCCATCCCCTTGTGCATCCTAAATTCCCCCCCTCCCCAGGACAGTAGGGAGCTGGGTTGGAAGGAGTTTCCCCCTGCAGTCCACCCTCCATGGTGTGGATGGCTTCCTCAGTGTAGGCGTGCTGAGAAGAGACTAGAGAGAATCACTGTGATTGCAGCTGAATCAGTTTTATTGAAGTTTGTTGGGTTGGTTTTTGGGAAAAAAAAGCAGAATTCCTACTTGGTCCTTTCAGATGTGAGTGAGCAAAGGAAAATAAGGGTGAGGATCACCATGTGTTCAGTGCCTTATGGATAAATAGTGAATAAACTGTTGTTAGCTGATTGGTGGGAGTAAAAAGGCTCAACCCCTTTCTCCCTGCCCTTGGGATGGTTCCTTCCAGCAGTGGAGGTCTGCAGGGGGGAAGCCGTGCTGGAGAAGGGAAGGAGCAGCCGTGCTGCTGTGACTGGCATGTTTGCCATACACATGCCATTCTTGCCTGTAATTGGCTTCTTTTGTCTCTAATCCCAGCAGCTGGATTGACAGAGGGGAGAACTTGGCAAAATTTAAAATGAAAGAGAAGAAAAAGAGGGATGGATTATGGAATTAGAAGGGGAGAGAAAAGATTTCCATCCTTTCAATTCGTGTAGTGACTAGAATCTGAGGCTCCTAAGGCAGGAATCACAGAATCACACAGAATCACAGGGGTGGGAAGGGCCCTCCAGAGCCCATGGGGTCCAACCCCTGCCAAAGCAGGGTCCCCAGGACAGGGCACACAGGTCGGTGTCCAGATGGGGCTGGAATCTCTGCAGAGAAGGAGACTCCACACCCCCTGGGCAGCCTGTCCCAGGGCTCCCTCACCCTCACTGGGGAAAAGTTCTTCCCCAGACTGGGGGGGAACTCCCTGTGCTCCAACTTGAGCCCATGGCCCCTTGTCCTGTCCCCACAGACACTGAGCAGAGGCTGCCCATGGCCCCCTGGGTCCCACCCTGCAGCTATTGATCCCCATTGATCAGATCCCCTCTCAGTCTCTTCTCTCCAGGCTGAACAGCCCCAGCTCCCTCAGCCTTTCCTCCCAGGGGAGATGCTCCAGGCCCTTCAGCATCCCCGGAGCTCCTCTGGACTCTCTCCAGGAGATCCCTGGCTGGTTGATCCCAGGGAGCCCAGCACTGGACACAACACTCCAGCTGGGGCCTGCCCAGGGCAGAGCAGAGGGGGAAGATCACCTCCAGCTTCTAGATGAGCTCGTAGATATTTTTGTGAAGGATTTAATAACACACAGAGCCCTGTGCTCTGGCTCTGCTGTTTGCCTGGGTCTCGGGGAGCCGTGACCTGGTAATTTACAGCACTGAGGCTGAGCCCAGGGTTGATATTTTCACTGCTCAATAATCAGACCTGGTTGGAGCCTGGCATTTCTGTCCTCTGAAGAATTCCACAAGTTGAGTTGCATTTTGTTTTTAATGAAAACAAGGTAAAAATTGCCTGTGGGGGAAAAAAAACCCTATCAGGCTTCTTGAAAGCGGGGGCAGTTGGTAAAACAAAATGGTTTTTTTTTTTTTAAGGAAAAATTCCTATTTTCTATAATACAAAAATATTCCCAAGTGAAAAATAGAGGTTTTCTACTCTGAAAACTCATGGGGTTTTTTAGTCTTTAATCATTCCCTTTCCCTAGGCCTTGTCAGCAATGATGCCTTCTGAAAGGGAATGGATTCTGAAAGGAAACTTCCAACCAGTAAATCTTTGTAAGAGTGGAGGAGAGGAGACTGGGGCAAGACACAAACTGTGGGAGAGCTGGACACCTAGGGCAAGATCACCTGCTGGGATTTCTGCCCAGTGTGTAACACATCCCTTATTTCTGGCTGTCAGGGATCTAACGATGGCAACGCTGTGTCCACCCATCACATGTGATTCAGTTCCTAATCCTGCTGAGGCAGCAGTGAAATAAAGACACCCGGGGCTCCCTGTCTAACACAGAACCAGTCTCCTCTTTTGAGTGATGCCTCAGTGTCTTGTCCCTGCCTCTAGCAGTGTCTTGACCCTGGTAATCAGACAGTTCTTATATTAACCTTGTTGCTTAAGAAAGACTTGAGCACATTGAATGGCAGTGGTACAGCCAGGATCGGGTGTAGTTTCACACTTACAGCTTGCCATCAGTCCAGCAGGCCACTCACAACATGTGTCTCTGCCAACTGAGTGCAATTCAAACCTCTGGGTTTTCAGACTAGCTTTCTTATTTTGAAAACAAGTCTAATTTGAATGCTGAATGTCACATCTGGATAATATTTGCATATTTTTCTTCTCTCAATCAAAGAGCTGAAGGGGAAGGGGTTTGTCACCGTGACTGACATGCATTCTCTTTGAATCTCTTCTAGGGATTATGGTTTTCCCTCTGATGCAACCAAACAGATCCTTCAAGTGATAGAAAAGGTAAGAAAAAAACCTGAAAAGGACAAAAAATGCTGGAAGGGGACATAGATACCCCAGGACAAACTCTGTGACAAGAGCTTAGGTGAATGAGTGTCCTTGAAGAGTGGGCAAAGAGCTAACTGTGCTAGAGTAGGGAGCAAATAAAAGATCATTGCAAGGGATTTCCAGGAACCTAGTGGAAATAGTAATGATTCTACTGGTCATTTTAACAGGAACATGGGAGAAGGGCTAATTAAATCACCCCAAACAGAACTTTCTTTGCAGTGACAACACATCAGCAACATGAGACTGAATAGTAAAGCTGACCAGACACAAGTGCTGGTAACCAACCTCCTTTCCAAGGGAGGCCAAACCTTAAAAGAAAATAGACAACACCAACTGCAACTGGGAAGGAACTCTCTTGGTTTTAATATTTCCAGGGATTATTTGCAATGTAGGTAAGGGAATTAGGTTTCCTTTTTTTAAAAAAAAAAACCCAAACCCAACCAGTTGGCTGTTACCACACCGGTGTACTGTAAACCCTGCGAGACATCTTAACATCCTCCTTTCTTGTCTTTCTGCTCAAAGGCATGAAAACTGAGCCACCTATTTAGCAAAGTGCTTGGCATCACCAAGATGAGGGTATCTGAGCTCTCTTACAGGCTCAGCTTTCATTTCAGTAGGCCTGATTCTGATCTTACAGGAGCAAGGACTGTGTGCTGCAGTCCGGCTGGCATGAGAGAACAGAATCAAACCTCCCCAAACGACTTTTGGTTCTCAGTTTCTGGCTGCCACCTGTACCCAACCCTGATTTTTGGATTTTTTCCATTTCCCCTCAGCTCAAAGAAAAGGGGAAAAGAACAAGAAAAATAGAAATGAAAATCAAAAAGCCAGAAAACACCCCAACCCCCCCTCCCCAAAACCCGTATGGGCTGTCTGTAAGATTCAAGGCTTTGATCCTCTATTTGCACAGAAAGGAAGACAGAGCTGCTAACTCCCATTGCACAGAGCCAAGGGGGTTCTGTAAAGCATCAACGGACAGACAGGATTAGTTTGAACACAGATTGCATACCTCTTGCCCCCCTTCTGGAGGGCTGTATATGTACCACAAGAATAACAGCAGCCGACCCCAGGAGTTCACAGAAGGGACCTGTGCCAGGACAGAGCCCTGCCAGCTGCAGTCCAGCGAGCGCCTCTCATGACTCGCCTAAAACTTGAGCTCAGCCTGAACTTAGCACAGAATCCCAGCCTGGTCTGGGTTGGAAGGGACCCCAAGGGTCACAGAGCTCCAACCCCCCTGCCACAGGCAGGGCCACCAACCTCCAGGCCTGGAGCTACACAAGGTTGCCCAGGGCCCCAGCCAACCTGGCCTTGGACACCTTGAACTTCCAAGCATCTTCCAAGCATCTTCAAGCCAGTTCTCCTGGATAACAGGGATTTCCAAGCATTGGCTGGGACAGACACCTCTTTTTTTTTTGCCATTTATTTCCAAGAGGACAAGTGAGGGAACGAAACGAGACTCTTACTCAAGGAGCTGTGATGAAGGATACAGCTCAGACGTTAGAGCAGCAAAGCCAGGGCTTATACAGCACAAGAGCATCTGTCCCCATTGTTATGCACGTGCTGCTCCAGGCATGCAGGGCCATGTTCTAGGAAGTGGTGCTTTCTTCCCTCCTCCCAGTGTGACAGAAGTTGGGGGCCTGTGGTGCAAAGGGTGCTCTTGAAAAAGGAGGTATAAACTGTAACTGAATTTATTGGAACACAAGGTTGTTTCCTAAGGGGATGTGATGGAGGAAAGGAAGGGTTCAAGCTTTGAGAAGCAAATTTGGGTGAGAACAGGCACCTTTTCACGCTTTTTGAACACTGTAAATAATAATAATTAAAAAAAGAAAGACCAAATGGCCACCCTCCCCTGTCCCTCCCTCCCAATCCCAAGGCTTGCCTTCACATCATGCTCTTCCTGTACTGAGACTGTGAGCTCTGTTTGGGTTTCGAGTCCGACTGCTGCAGTTCAAACTGTTTGTACAGGTCCCTCAACTCCTTGATCTCCTGCAGCACCCTCTTGGCTTGGCTCCAGGTGGAGGAAGCCTCCCCCAGCAACCTCTCCGATTCCTGCAGGATCCTTTCCGAGTCCGACTTGGAAGATGATGAAGAAGAGGTGGTGCTGGTGGTGGTGCTGGTGGTGGAATCCTTGGTCTTTCTCTTGCCTTCCCCATAGCCCTTCACCTCTGTCAGCAGTTCCTGAGTTTTTTCCAGTTTCAGTGCAACCAGTTCTTGTATCCGGGACAGCTGCTCTGGTTCTGCTGAGGCGAACTGGGCCTCCAGCCCCCTCCTCAGCACGGCCCGGTGCGTGGAAGAGTCCCGGCGAGACAGGATTTCTTCCATGGAGGCACATTTATTCTTTTCGGAGTGCGAGAGCTTTTTTGGGACCTGTGGTGTGTACATGGTCCCTTTGTCAAAAGAGTCATTGCGCTGCCCAGCTCTTTCCCAGGAGGTCACCTCCCTCCTTGGGAGGCTCCCTGTCTGACCCTTCTCCGATGACTTGATGTTCTCTGAATCCGACCGGCGTCTCCCAGCAGTAAGATGTGCCACCGACTTATCCAGATCCACCCGGAAACTCTCTTCGCAGGTGCTGTGATCCTCTGGAGAGGCGTCTTCCTCCTGGATCAGGTCTAGTGTCAGCATGCCATCAGAGGTTGAGGTAGATGCCTGAAGGAGGAGAGAAAAAGCTGTGTGGTCACAGGAGCAGGCAACTGGCTTAACCCAGGGCTGAGTTCCCCAGTTGTGTGGCTACTCTCCATCAGGAGCCTGAAGGAGCATTTCATTTTCAGCATCAGGTTGGTGGCCCTGCCTGTGGCAGGGGGGTTGGAGCTCTCTGATCCTTGGGGTCCCTTCCAACCCAGCCCAGTCTGGGATTCTATGATCAGGAAAAGAGGTGGCAGCAATGGCAAGCTACCTCTTTGCAAACAGGGGATGCACAGTGCAATGGTCTACAAGAACAGAGGACTAGATTTGATTAGCCAGGACAGTCAGGGGGCTTAGGACAATTTTCACTTTAGGCCAGAGCTCAAACACCAGGTCTTGCACGTGGTTCTAAATAGTCCCAAGGGGTTTTTCCTGAAGTGGGTCTCTGGGGTTCGTTATACATACCACAGCCATCAAATGTCCCCGTGTCGGAGGGCGTCGGGAGTGCTGTATTTTTGCTCTGTCACGTGTTGGGTGGGCGAGGTAGCTGTCCTCTTCCACAGTGACCTAAAGTGGTGACAGAGGCTGGTGAACAACTGGGAGGACCCAGGAAATATGAGTCACTCCTCGTTTCTAAAGCTGTAACCAGCCAGATGCACTGCATCAGATCATTTATTCCTGCAGGATTCCCTTTCTCTTGTGACCTGACCCTCTGCTGAGGGTGGACTTCTCCCACCTACCCCTGGGCCAGGGTCTTTCGCTAATGGCTGTGTGAGGAGTGCTCTGCATGCAAACACTGAGTCCTGAACTCAGATACAGAGTCTGCAGCTCTGAAATGGGAATGTTTTTACCTCCCCTACGGAGAGAGGCTGAGGGAGCTGGGCTGGGTCAGCCTGGGGAAGAGAAGGCTGTGGGGGGACCTCACTGCAGCCTGCCAGTCCCTGAAGGGAGCAGAGGAACAGGAGGGGAATCAGCTTGTTAAAGGGCAGAGACTGGCAGGACAAGGGGGATGGAGTGAAGCTGGAGGAGGGAAGGGTTAGAGGAGAGATTGGGGGGAAGTTCTTTGCAGAGAGAGTGGGGAGGGGCTGGAAGGGGCTGCCCAGAGAGGGGGTGGGTGCCCCATCCATCCCTGGAGGTGTTCAAGGCCAGGTTGGATGGGGCCCTGGGCAACCTTGTGTAGCTCCAGGCCTGGAGGTTGGTGGCCCTGCCTGTGGCTGACAGATGGTGCTCAGAAGATAGCATGGGACTGTACTGGTTTTCAGTTAATTCCTTAATTCATTTGCACTGGGAGGATCAAGCTCTTCAAACCTGTGGAAGAGCCCTCTCCATGGCTGCTGGGGGCTGTGTTTGAGCACAGGCAGTAAAACCCCAATGGCTCTGCACTCCTGTTAAATGGGAAATGGGGAGGGTAGGAGGGCACTGGAGAGGGTAGGAGGGGACTGCTGCTGTCTCCAACCATCTAAGATCTTCACCCAAGGTTAAGGGTGAGACCGAGGAGCCTGGGGTGGCCCTCAGAGTCCTGCTCACCTCATCCAAGATGCGGTTTTTAGCACGTGTGATTGCAGAGTTGAGGGCATTAATCCAGGACTCCTTCTCTTCTGGACTCACAGCCAGGAAGATCAGATTTGGTGCCTACAAAAGAGAGAATTCAGGTCAGTGCCAGTGACTAAACTGATCCAGAGATGCCCACAGGAAAGCCACATGGCCTTTCCAGCCGCCTTGCCTTAGCACGGGGAAGCAAAGCAGACCTGACCCTCCAGTCCTGCCCAGCAGCACCTCTGCTTCTTGGCAGCCCTTTGCAGAGCAGACCCTGATGCCTCACAGCACCCAGCTTTTCAACCCATAATCTATGTACCATCTTTACTTCCCTTGTGGCTGCAGTTTCTCCATCCTCCTCTTTGCCTTCCCACACACCATCCTAGATTCTGCCCTGGTCACAGGATGATGCAGCCTCTCTGTGTGTCTGCTGCTCACATGCCATTTATCTGTTGCCACCTCAGACGTTGACAGAGCCTGTCTGACAGGCAGCTACAGTCGGTCCCCCCAGGAGAAGATGGATTTTCCATACTTTGACCTGTCAGATGCACACTGAGGGCAGAGCAGTTCTGAAAATACAGCCTGTATAAGGCATCCAGGATCCTTAGGTGGGGTTTAAAGCTAAATACTCAGCAGAAATGAGTTTTAGCCCCCACAGTGTGTTCTCAATTCTCTCCCTTGCTCAGGGTGCCTGAGAACAGTGCACCCACTTTCCATTTTCCCCTTCCCCCCCATCCCTTTTCTCATTTCAGGGTGTTACACAACCCTTACTGAAGTGTGGGTCGGGTGAGCTTGGTCTGCTGAAGCGAGTCAGGATGAACAGTGTAAATCCAGCTCACACGTGTGGCTGTGGGTGGGTGGGTGCATCTGTGCAGACAGCTTGCAGCCAGCAACTGGCTCTCTTTGTGCAGTGACAACTGAGACCTCGTGGAAGATGCTGCTCCTGGGTAGCAGTACCCCCCCTCCCCCAAACTTTCTACAGGCAGAAAATACTCCTGGGATGAATCCCCATGCAGGTCTTTTGATGGACATTCATATATACCAAACCACAAGACACAATCTGGACTCCTACACCCCTAGTAGGACTTAGAACACTTATCTAGTTCCCCTCCACCCCCTAATTATTGCATCACATCCCCAGGCTTGGAGCTGAGAGGCAGCACCAAGAGCTACTGGCTTCCTCAGGCTGACCACATGCTTGAGACAAACAGTACCGTGTTTCCAGGCTGTCTGGAGTGGGCCAGGGTAAATTTGCTGTGGTTCTTTTTGCTTCTGCTTTTGGACTTCCTGAGCTCTTCACATTTCTCATAATCACTCAGGTCAAACATTTCCTGGATGTTTTTTTCATCTTTGACCTGCAAAAAAAAAAAAAAACCAACCCAAAAATCAAATGACAACCCTGTGGAAGTGAGATGGATAGAGGCAGTAAGAGGGTGCCTGGCTGGAGCTGCTCTCTGCACCGCAGCTCCCGAGGCACCCAGTGGGTGCTGGAGCCTCTGCTGTGCTGTGTGGTCATGAAACATTGTGCAAGAGCCTGGAGACTCAAGCACAATAGTATCTCTGTTAGCTGGGGAATGCTCCACTTGAGTTTAGGGTGTGTGGTGAGGGGGGAAGCAGAGAGTTTTAACATGATAGTTGTGACTTGAGTCTATTCTGGAATGAGTGGGACATGTTTTCAAGGCCAGGTTGGCTGGGGCCCTGGGCACCCTTGTGTAGCTCCAGGCCTGGAGGTTGGTGGCCCTGCCTGTGGCAGGGGGTTGGAGCTCTGTGACCCTTGGGGTCCCTCCCAACCCAGACCAGGCTGGGATTCCATGATTCTATGAAGCACAGTTAGCAAAATCACAGTCTCCTAAGTTAATTCCTGCCTTGCTGTGGGTTCCTTTGGGACTTCACTGCCTCTCCCACCCCCTGAGATACAGGGGTGATCAGACACAGCGTGTGTGTGCTGGTGAACCCTCAGAATGAAAAGGATTCACTCCAGCAGCAAGAAGAGGCCCCTGGCTGCTGGGAGGAGGTTCGTGCGGAGGCAGTAGGTGCTGGGAGGAGGTGGACTTTCAGCTGCTGATGGAAAGGGACAATCATATTAACGCTTGTTGCTTTTCTGGAGACAGCACAACAAAAGTTGGAGGGATAAAGATTAGCACTTCCTATTTTTAACCTGGTGGTATTACTGAAGCCTGTGCTGACAGCTGATTTGGGGGGTGGATGAAGCACATCCAGTCCCAGATTCCTGACACGCTGCCTGTGCTGCTCTCCCCCGCTGCTGAGCCCCATCCCTGCTGGGGGGCTACGGGCAGAATCCATCCAGGGTTTGGCTTTATCTGCTGGGTGCTTGGCCAGGCCCCTGGGGACCTTCAGCAGCCTGGGCACTCAGGGATGGTTCCCAGAAGGATAAGGCTGCTAGGGCTTGGCCATCACTGATGAGAACACTTCTTGGTTGCCCTTTAGAGAGCTGCTGAGTTGCCACTTTGCAGGTTTTACAAGAGCTTGCTTTTCCCAGGTCTGCTCCCCAAGGCTCTCTGTGTTAGCTGTGGTGTGACAGGCACACAGCAGGGCACAAATATCCCACAGGCTTCAATTAAAGACCTGACAGGGTCACGGAGGCTGCAGCTCAGCTGGGGAGGAAGCCAAGGTTCTTGGTACTGTCCTGACAGACAGACAGACTGACTGGAAGGTGCCATCGCTCAGGAGACATTTGAGCCAAGCTGAGAACACACAGCCTGTCTTCTGCCTGCTCCCCTTTGCTTTTGTACAGCCTTCCCTCCCATGGCTGGCTTTAAGGTACTGTCCTCACATCCCACTCCTACAGCAGGGCAGTTCTGCTCTTCCCACTATAAACACAAGGAATATAGGTAACCAAGATGGGAGAGAGCTTGGTTTTGTGTGTCCACTAGGGACAGAACATTGGTGAGCTCAAATCCCCATCAATCTGCTTATCCCAGCTGGGGTCACTGCAGGCTGGGTCTGATGTGGGTTGGATGCACTCGAGCCCTGTAGAGGCAGACAGAGCTGAGCTCTTAGTTCTTGGATTTCTTGGAAGGACTCCACCACGCTCACTATGTTTCCTCCCTAGTTTTGGGAAGCACTGGAGGAATTCCCCAGGATTGTTTTTTCAACAGAATTAAAACAAAGAGGCCGATTAAAATGCTGTAACCACCTTTCTAGCCAGAGACACAGATAAACTGACCATCTGGCCTTGTGCAATGGCAGCAGTTCCCCCTCTTCGCTTCTTCCTTCGATCCCCTGAGGTCATCTTTAGGAATGCAGAGGCAGACACTGTATGCAGCTGTTTTTGAAGCCCTGGAAGCTATTCCTCATTTCTCCTCACAAAACCAGCCACTAAACATGGACAATTATGAACAGATAGGGAAATGTCTCTCACAGACCATGTCTATCTATCTATGTATCCTCCCAGTGCATTTCTAATCGGCTTTTATCTCTTCCCAGTATCATCCAGCAATCCCCCTCTTTCCAAGAATCTTGGCTGAATCCAGCCCATTTCATTTGCAGCAGGAAAAGCTGATCCCTTCTGAGCTCCCCAGCTGTGAGACAGGAGCTCTTACTCCAGATGTTTGCTCATGTAGGTCACTGGGACTTCCCCAGCCCTTCCCTCCTTTCTCAGACACTCAAGGGAGCTGGGACACAAATAACTTGCCTCTAGGAATATCTACAGGAGGCTTCAGAAGGGGTGGGGTGGGGAGGATCAGTTCAGATCAAGACACATCTGGTGTAGCTAGTCCTTCAGAAGACTCAGAGTGACAAGCCCTTCAGCCAGAGCTGCAGGCAGGGAGGAAATGAGAGGGTTCCTTCTCCTATGCAGCCTAACGAGGCCATAAAAACAGTATTGGAGTCATTTGAACCTGGCTTTGTTCTGCCTTGGTGGTGGGAAGGGGTCTCAGCATCAGCCTGAACGGGGCTCCATTGCTGTGAGGCAGTGGCAGGGATTTCCTGGGGCGTGAGGACCAACCCCTGTCCCCCCTCTCTCCCAGGCAGAGCAAAATAACAGAGTGCATTCAGTGTGTAAACAGTGAAACTAGAGAGAAGGAAGGTGAAAAGCAAACTTCAGAGCTACCAGCTGGCTCTTTTGTCCTTTGTGGCAGGCTACCAAGGCCAAAAAGAGGGAGGAGGTGGGCCTGCATTACAGAAGAGAGCTGAGAGGCTGGAGAGGATAGGTGCTCAGAGGCTGAGGATGGTCGTGCAGCCCATCCTCTCTTAGAGAAAAGAAAGAAAAAAGCAAAAAGCCAAACCTAAAACTCTTAAAGGAAAGGTCTGAGTTCTGGGAAAGGCTGAACATCTCTAACACCAAGTCTTCAGCCTGGTTTCCCACCCCAATGTGTCTCTTGCTCTCTATCTTGCAGGGAAGATGGCTTAAACAAACTCTCCAGGGCCTGACAGTTTTTCTTCTCTACTTCCAGGGAGTCAAGAAGCAGCTTCCCAGTCTGGGGCGGCGCATCCAGGTTTGCACACCTTCCTGAGGAGCCACTGGGACTCTGCAGATGTGGGGAGTTTTTGGATCCTGCTACTTTCACCAGCCTTTCTCAAGGTCTGTCACCCAGTAGTTTGACTTGGGGACTGCTTGGTTTAATGTGCAAGGAAGGGAGAGGCCTGGATGGTTGGTTTTGGCAAAATCATTTCTAGCTGGGAGGAGGCCAGCAGGTCTTTCCTTCCTCCCAGCTGCTGAGAGCCTGGTGTGCAGCGAGCCCAACAGATCTCAGAGCCTTGTGGGCAGGTAGGGCCTGTGCTGCTGCCCTGCAGGGAAGCTCTAGATTGAAGGGATTAAGGTAAATGAATCCTGGCAGTTGCTGCTGTGTCTGCTGACTGGGCTGTCTTGTGGCCACCCCGGGTGGACACAACAATTTCTTATCCTGGGGTTCAACCTGGCTCCTCCCTGCGCTCCCAGAAATGCCTCCACACTCTTAAGTAGGGAGAGGGGAAGGTAAACTGAGGCACAGAGAAGAAACCCGAGGTGTCTCCCATCACTTAAGGCATTAGCAGACAGTTCCTGCCCCCCCAGTGGCAGCTGCCCCCTTGGGCTGCAGCTCCACTGCAGCCACGGCTAATCTGGGCCGGCAGTCACGGCCAGACGTGCTGAGGCTGACATTGCTGGTGCCTTGCTGAGCTTCAAGGAGGGGGGCTGCATTCCTCACACGCCTCACCCCCACAGCTGCTGCCCCAGCCAGCCCAGCCTGCGGGGACGCCAGCCACCCCGGCTCCCTGCCAGCCACCCCGGCTCCCTGCCAGCCACCCCAGCTCCCTGACAGCCACCCCGGCTCCCTGCCAGCCACCCCGGCTCCCCGCCACCACCCCACACGCCCCGGCANGGACGCCAGCCACCCCGGCTCCCTGCCAGCCACCCCGGCTCCCTGCCAGCCACCCCAGCTCCCTGACAGCCACCCCGGCTCCCTGACAGCCACCCCGGCTCCCTGTGCCCACGGGACACGCAGGGGCTCCGAGCATCGGCCGCGGTACCCCAAGAACCTTCCCCCAAAGCCTCATTTCCAGCCTTGCAGTCAGCCTTGCTTGTGTTTCCTCCTGTGCCAAGAGGCCTTCGCAGCGCTCTGACAGCGGGAGGACCCCTAACAGGGTTTGGATCAACTGCCCCTTGGATGTCCTGCTGACACCCAGCTAAAACTTCCTCCCTCATCAAGCTGTCGCCTGGGACAACTCCCAGACCTCCTTGATGCAGGTCAGGGCTTTGTTCTGGGGCCAGACCAAGAGTGAAGTGGATGTGGGGTCACTCAGTCACCCCACAAAGTCCTGTGGTTGCCCTCAGACTCTTTCAGGGGAGATTTGCCCGAGCAGCTCCCCGTTGAGATGTGACATGCTCAAAGTAAATGGGGAAGGTGCAGAACATCACAAGACACCGAGTGTAACGGACCCACGAGACACTCAAGGGTGGTGATGAGGCTCAGAAACTGACTATCCAAACATGGGCAGTGGCTGGGACAGCACCAGCAGCATTTCCCTCCTGAAGCCAAGACTGAAGTTTCACTTCCTCTACCAAGGGACTCTTCTGCAGAGCTTAGCTAAAACCAGGCAGTGGCCAAGGAGGGAATCCACACGTGTGCAGCACCAGCTCCAGCCGTGCTGGGGAGCAGCAGGTGATGGGGAGACCTGAGTTTAATGTCCTGTCCCACCACTGGTTCCTTCTTCTCGAGGTAACTGTGTGGTTCTGGTCTACAAGGGAACCAGCAGAAGCGATACAGGGAGCACTGGGAGTGCTTCAGGGACTACAGTAAGAGAGATCCACACAACCCCCCTGCCACAGGCAGGGCCACCAACCTCCAGGCCTGGAGCTACAAAGTTGCCCAGGGCCCCAGCCAACCTGGCCTTGAACACCCCCAGGGATGGGGCCCCCACCCCCTCTCTGGGCAGCCCCTTCCAGCCCCTCCCCACTCTCTCTGCACAGAACTTCCCCCCAATCTCTCCTCTAACCCTTCCCTCCTCCAGCTTCACCCCATCCCCCTTGTCCTGCCAGTCTCTGCCCTTTAACAAGCGGAGTCCCCTCCTGTTTCTCTGCTCCCTTCAGGGACTGGCAGGCTGCAATGAGGTCCCCCCACAGCCTTCTCTTCTCCAGCTCCCTCAGCCTCTCTCTGCAGGGAAGCTGCTCCAGCACAGGCATGACACAGAGCCAGAGAACACAGAGGAATTCACCGAGGGCAGATGCACAGAAAATTTAGGGATTGGAAGGGACCTCCCATCAAGTCCAACCCAAGATGCACGAAGTAAAGTGTCCTCCCAGCACCAAGCAGCTGAGCAGCACAAGGACTTTGCAGGCTTCACTGCATGGAGGAACCACGTCTGTGAACTCCAGACACTGCTCTGAGGGCGTACACACGCGTGCCCACGCTCCCAGCCAGGGATACCCAGCGTTTGATGGTGCCGTAACAAATGAGGAGGGAGAACAGACTACTTTTCAAGTGCTCTTGTGCTAATTGAGTCGATGCTTTTGGTAGCAAACAAGAAAAGGCTTAAGGAAGCCCTGAGAAGCATTTCCTCATTAACATCTCGTCATCACACAGTCCGTTCATGCTGTCTGGACAGCCCTGGGCTTCCTGACAGGAAGTGGTGGGAGCCCAGCTGTGTCTGTGTTAGTCTGACTGCTACTCCCAAGTGCAAAGCAATAACAAAAGCTGGGCTAGAAACAAGAGAACAATTACCAGAAACTTGAAGGGGGTGGGGGTGAAAGGAACCGGTGTGGAGGACAGCAAGGGGAAAGAATGCAGAACTGATACTGAGAAGGTGTTTTAGCAGAGCTCAGCTCACTCAGCACACCTCCTCTTGTGTTTCTGCCCTGGATGCTTTCTTTTGGCTGATCATCAAATGCTAAATAATGAAAATAATGAAAGGTGGTGGTTTTTGGATGGGTTTGTTGGTTTTTAGTGGGGGTTTTTTTGCATAAGTTCACAGAGTTCAGCTTGCAGCAGGGGCACAGATGGCTGTGCAGTCTCTGTACCCCCACCTGAGCAAGGTCTGCAAGCCTTAGCTCCCATTTTGGTGCAAGGCTGGCAGAGCAGTCGGCTTTAGGTGTTAGAGTAGGTTTCACAGGACGTAACTCAAAGCCCTGTTTGCATTTTCCAGGTCTATCAGCTGCATATAGAAAATATTTCCTCTCTTTACAGACTTGGTGTCTGACAGGGAGAAAGCCCAGGCTTCCCTCAGCATGTTCACATCTCCTGACATGAATAAATGGGGCTGGTCTCTCACCTCCAAGCCCAGTATGCAACTGAAGAAGCTTTGGGGAAAGTTCTTGATACCAAACTGGTGCTCAGCTCCAGGCAGTTTCACTGCTCTGCATTGTCTTCATGCACCATCATTACCTGCCCTGAGCCAACATCTTTCCCAAGGGATCCCTCAGTGCATGACATACAGTTCCCGTTCTGAGGCACCTTGTGCCTTAGGGAGATGGCTATTATTAGCCCAGCTTTCCAGATGGAGAAATTCAGGCAACAGTAAATGTATGGCAGGTTTGAATCCATCAAGTGAGCGTGTGGCAGAACTGAGGGTAGCATCCAGGATCCTGGTACTTAACCCCTTCTTCTGCAGCACTCTGAGCTCACTAAGAGATGCTGGGAGTCCTGCCTTCCCCCCCCCAAACCACCAGCCTTGGAGAGCGGCCGCTGAGCTTAAGAGGAGCTGACAAGGAACACCAAGGTTAATATGGGAGTTAACTCATAAGCTCCATCCACCAAATCCACGTTGCTCCCCTGGCTTTGATGGAGAAAAAAATCATTTATAGCAGAGGAGGACTTTGATCTTTTATGGAGACAGACAATCGAGTCTCTTCTCCCATCACTGCAGAAATCAGGCTGAGATTCAGCCTGGCCAGTGCCTGTTCCCACTGGACTTTTCTATTCACATCTTCACTATTTCATTCTCTTTCTGGCTGTATCCAGGGCCTGCCCCATCAGGCAGCAGCTGGGGGGTTGGTTTACAAGCAGAGAGGCCTTTCCCCAGAGCAGTGAAGAGCCTCTCACACGACTCATCAGCACAACCCAGCAGTGGCTCGATTTTCTCCACTGGACATAATCTGACGTGTGAAAAACACCCCAAACCCCAACAGAAACTCCATCCTGTTCTGCCTGAAAAATCCCAACTTCTTAAGCTATTTACAGGAGCTGTGGGCACCTGCTGCCAGGGAAGGAAGTGTGCAGAGGGCTCCGCAAGCTCTGAAATGCCTGTTAAGAGCTGGGGGCAGGAGGGATCGCTGGCTATGAGCTTCCCTGGGGGCAGATCTCACATCTCAGTGTGCAAAGGGCCGGTGTCACTACAGGATAAAGCTTAAAAGACCCATCTGGCTTTGAACAGAGCATCCCAGAAAGGCCCAAACCACAGCCAATGGCACCAAACACGTGCCCTGGCTCCATCCACATGCTCACACGTGTGTCAGGCAGCACAGCCTAACATGTGCCGGGTGCCTGACGCCACCTCATCTCACTGAGATCCCCGGAGATGCGGCCGCGGTGCCAGGGGTGTATCCTCCATCCCACAGAGCCCCTTTGGCTCATGCACAGGGCCAGATGTTA
Source organism: Zapornia atra (assembly GCA_013400835.1). Lineage (NCBI taxonomy): Eukaryota > Metazoa > Chordata > Aves > Gruiformes > Rallidae > Zapornia > Zapornia atra. Next base: position 58,331 of record VZTU01004587.1, on the reverse strand, counting down.
CCTCTGTAACTGCATTTCTGCTCAGCCACAGATTCTTCCATATAAAGACACAGGCAGTCGGCGCTGCCTGTTATTTATGGGCTTCCACACAGGCAGAAGTACACGCAGAGCTACAGCGCTGCTTCAGCCGCACGGGCACCGCGCGGTTCATCCCCCAGAAAGGAATATGGGCACCCTCCCTGAAAACCAGCTCCCAGCAACTGTCCTGTGCCCAGAACTAGCCTGTGCTTCAGCCAGAACGAGTTTCTCCCTCTCCACATCCACATGGTTCCTTTCCCTGTTGACAAGAGGGACCCTGAGAAGGTCCTGTGGCTGTCTCCAACTCCCCCTGAACCCACGGACACAACCTCCCTGCTAACCCAGTTGGAAGCTACAGCACTACTCGGTCCTGTCGCTGATAACTGAACATTCGTGACATCCCACTGATGCTGTTACACATCCACCCAGCCTGCAGTCAATTCACCATTACAGGACCACCCAATCCAGCCTACTCCCAGTCCGTTCCCAGCAGCTCTGACTGTATCAGCACAGCCGCTGCGGTCTGATCCGAGCAGGCAGCTCCCCTATCATTAGCACTTGCTTCACAATGACTTTCTCTTCCAGGTCCTGGCTCAAAAATGACAAGTTTCAGTTCAATCCCTGTTACTTGGGCTTCAGCTCAAGCTCACAGTTCAGTGCTGCCCTGGTACAGAACAACCATTGACCCAGACTGGGAGAACAGGAGGCAGCAGGTAAAATCCTTCCAGCTGTGGAATCTGACTCTCTAGCAGTTTCCAAACTCTAGTCCATGGCCCTGGAGTTACGTGTCCTGCTTGTAAGAGTCACACAAGACGAGTGGACCTGCTGCTAAGAAGTAAAACACTGGACAGTCTGCACAGCTACAGGAAAGATTTGGAGGAACCACAAGTCAGAGGAGTTCGGTACCACTCACCGTGTACCTCTCACATCCATCTTTTCCTCTAACTTCACCCATCCATGAGTGTACCTGTAGACTGCCCACAGGTTTCATGTCTCCTTGAGACATGAAGTGTTGTCTCTGGTCTCTCATCTTTCTCTCACTGTGTCTTTTTGCCTGAACTCCAATTCTGGAGCAGCCCAGAGATGGGATAGGAGCAAGCTGTGAAATGCCACCACACAGCAACACACAACTGGAGCTTTCAGGCCATTTCTGTGCTCTAACAACCCCTGATCCATCTGCACTTTGCCATGCCCTGTGATTCCATTAGCCTGGAAATCAAATTGTGCTCAGAGCTGTTTTTTCTGCAGCTCCTGAACTGACTAAGCCGGGCCAGGCAGCTGTACCACAACACCCATCAGAGAATACGCTCCACTTCTGGGAGGAAACACACCGACATCCGGACCCAGATCTGTTGTTTTTAACCCCAATCACCCTGTCCTGACAGCAGCCAGCCTCCAAACACCCCCTGCACTGCATCTGGTGGGTGCCAGCAATGGGTCAGGGTGATCAGGGGGAGGAGTGCTGCTGCCTGGGGATTTCTTCTGATGAATTTATCAAGACAAAAAACTCGAGGAGGAGGAGGAGGAGGAGGGGGGGGGGGGAAGGAGGCTGCACGAGGACAGCCAGATCCCAGCCTGCACCGCTCAGCCTGATAGTCACATCCAATTAAATCTAATGTAAACACCACATTAAACCCCAAACCCCAGACGATGTCGAGCACCGAGACGAGGCGGGAGGAGAAGGGACACGGTTTTCAACGGGGTGTTGAAGCTGTGGTTACGTTTCCCTTGCAGTGTGTGGTTTGGAGAAGGGATGGGGATGAGGGGGGTGGATAAAACCACGAGAGATAAGGGCGACTGTTGTTATTTCCAAACAGAGAGGTGCAGAGGCTGGGAAGAAGCCCGCTGTGGAACTTAATGCCAGAGGACAGGCGCAGAAGGAAGCTGGCATTGCCGTTTGGCTGCGGTGGAAAGAAGGATGAGGGCTTTAACTCTGACTAACTGAAGCCTTTCATGGGTCCAGTGCTGGGAAAAAAAAATGTCTCCCAGTCAGAGCCATCTGGGAGAGTCGCTGTTGGAGCTGACACATCACCCCAGGTTTAACTGGTGCTGACTGGGGGAAGAGAGAAGCCCCCACCCCCCAAAAAAACCCCCTTCTCCAGCCAGGCGAGTGATGGAGGGGTGATGGGGAAAGGCTGAAGCTGCTCAGTGTTTTGCTTTTCATATGCAAAGGGAAGGAAAGGGGGATGGGAAAGGGAAACTGAACCCGATCCTACCTCCTTCTCCGAGATGTAAAGCTGATCTCCCTTCAGAACCACGTAACGGTTTTTCCAGATTTCTCTAAAAATCCCTTTCCCACAGAATTTCCGCACCCAGCCGACCTTCTCTGGCTGCACAGATTGCTGGTTTCCATCCTGGTGCCCCTAACACAAAGAAAGAGGGAAGAAAACAGGGGGTGTGGGGGGAAGAAAATGGAATTATTCTTCCTTTTACACTCCTCTTCACCCCCCTCCTCTTCCCTCTTTGCCCAACTTTCGCCTCCCCCCCCCCTTCCCCCCGGCCCCTCTCGACACCCAAACTGGGACTCAGCTACTTTTCCTTAATTCACTGGGGATTTTGCTGCTGTGGGTACAAAACAACACGACCAGTAACACTGAGGGGACGATGCAAAAACCAGAGGCAGGGTTATTATATAAGAAAGGCTGAGACTGGCCTCACGCAGCGAGCCTTCCCCCCGGGAAGAGGAAGGGGAAACTAGCTGGGTTTATTTCATGCAGGGAAAACTGCCTGGGCTTTGGGGGGAGTTTATGAGGAATAATTAATCCTGGGGGTGAAATCTCTGCCTGGGTTCAAATAGATAAGGGTTCTCCATCCCTGGTGATAAGGTCGCTGGGCGCAGCGGGCGCGTGGACGGGGTGACGGGTGGAGAGATGGTGGCTCCGTGGTTGATCGTCGCCTTGGGATGAGTATGGGCTGAGCTAAAGGATGTGGGGTGTCTCCTGGGGAATGCAGGGTGATGGGGTGGGGGGGAAGGAGAGAGGAGAGATGGGTCCTGGGGTTGGGTTTGTTTGGAGCTGGGTTGGGGTTTTTTTTTGGGGAGGAGGGGGGAGGTTTG
>VZTU01004587.1:44553-54959 GCA_013400835.1 Zapornia atra | reverse complement strand
CGGCCAGCCGGCTCCGCCACCACCATCCCCGAGCTCTCCCGTGGCTTTGAGCTGCCTTGGCCTGGGCTCCCGAGCTCCATCTATAGCCGTGCCCGGATGACGTCTGGGCTTCACAATGAAGGGCGAATCGCAGCCCACAGAGGGGTGGGGTGGGCTGGGGTGGGTTTTTTTTTGGCGATTGGGGTGTTTTTTGATTGGAAAGGGGTTTTTTTTCTTTCTTTCTTTGTTTCTGACTCGCCGGCGGTGCGGCTGGGGGGGGGGGTGTGGGTGGACGCGGGCAGATCCGGCTCTGTNGGTGTGTGTGTGGACGCGGTCAGATCCGGCTCTGTGGCCCCTTCTCCACCTCCCAGCCCGATTCCTGCCTGTGTTACAGGTCACCAGCAAACTTCCCAGGAGGGGAAAAGCCACTGGGTGGCTCTGGGAAAGGGGTTTGCTGCCAAAAAAAGGAGGCTGAGCTCTTAGAAACAACAGAGAGGAGCCGGGGAGATTCCCTGGGAAGGGGCTGGGGGATGAGGCATCACCTCCCAGCAGAGAGGGGCTGGGAGTGGGGACTCAGAGGGGCTGGGAGTGGGGACTCACGCTGCCAAAAACACCCTCCCAAGCGCCGTTCAGGGCACAGCATCCCCAGCGTGAGGAGATGCTCTGCCTCTTCAGGAATCCCTTTCCCTGCCTTTTCACTCCCCATCCTGCCAGCACAGAACTAGCTGAGTGTTGGGCTTGAGCTCAGGGACTGGGTTTGCCAGGGCAGCGTGTGGAAGGCACCAAACTGGAGTCAGGCAGAAGTGGTTCTGCTCCGGATTCAAGCCAGAGAGCCCCATTGCTGATCAATCAATCGATCAGCCCTTTGCTTTATGGTGGGTAGGAGGTCAGGAGAGGTCCTGCTCCCCCTCTGCTCTGCCCTGGTGTGACCCCAGCTGGATGGTGTGTCTGGCTCTGGCCCCTCAGCTCCAGAAGGACAGGGAACCCCTTGGAAGAGCCCAGCATGGGGCTACTGAGGTGATGAAGGGAGTGGAACCCCTTCCTGGTGAGGAGAGGCTGAGGGAGCTGGGGGATTCACTCTGGGTGCTCCTGCTCTGCCAGGGGGTTGGACTAGATGTGCTCTTGAGGTCCCTTCCACCTCCTAACGCTCTGTGCCTCTGAGTGAGCAGCATGTGGTGCTCAGCCACTGCTTGGGGCTGACCCACCACAGCCCTTTTTGGCACCCAGAGGGTGCTGGGTTGATTGGCTTTCCCAGTTTGGTGTTTCCAGGAGCAGGGTTATCTTTCTTTCCTGGGGTTGCAGGATGTATCAAAGGTACCCAAGAAATACTGCTGTGGGGAGAAGCAACTTGGTGGCCCAGAGCTGGGAACAACCACCTGGCTGTGAGCAAGACAGAACCAGCAACACTCAAACTACAGCGTTACAGAGTGCTGGGTGATGCTGCTACACAGCCAGGAGCAATATTGTTATTAAAAGAGCAGGGAGGGTGCAAGGGGGAGGGAAAAGACCTTGAAAACATGGGCCAAAAATGCCAGAACCTCTCCCTGAAGTGACGTCTGTGTCCTCCCCCTGTCCTCAGACATCCCACCAGCTCAGCCCTGATGTTGCAGTTTTGATGTGTCGATTCATAATCAACAGTTACTGAAATATCCTCCTGCTCCTGCTTGAGTCAGGTGTTTCACACCCCCCCTGCCCCCCACCCTGTGTGATTTTGCCTCTGGATATCGAGTGTGAAGCTGCTGCTTAGAAGATGAATCGAGTTTAATTAGGACATGAGGGTTTTTTCTTGCATCTGAAGATAATTACAGCGCTGTTGTCTGAGAACAGGGCTGCTCCAGGGGAGGACTGACCCTCTGGAAAGGTCCAGACCAGGGACTGCCTGAGCTTCCGCGAGGCAGAGCTCTGCTCTCCTCCCTACAGAACTCAGGTTGGGGTCTGGCAGCAAGGTCATGGAATCACAGGATCACAGGGCTTGGAAGGGACCTCCAGAGCCCATCAAGTCCAACCCCGGGCCAAAGCAGGCTCCCTGGGACAGGTCAGCATCCAGATGGGTCTTGAGTATCTCCAGAGAAGGAAGATCCCAGAGTTGCTGGTTGTGGAGGCTCTGCCCTGATCCCAGTGACTTGAAATTTACAGTGTGGGGTAGGGAATGGGTGGGAAAGATGGGGGAGAGAGCGGCTCCTGCCTGGAGAAACACTCAGCAGGGATGTAATCCTGAGCAGGTCAGGCTGTGTCCATGTCCTGACCAAGTATCTTAAATCTTACAGGTGCTTCCAGAACCAGAGTTGGAGCTGGACATCTCTCCAGCCTGTGGCCTTCAGGACAGCTGAGACCTCCTCTGGACACCAGGTTGGCTTAGGCTGGAGAGGAGCTGGGTGGGGGCAAAGTCTGTCCTCTGGGAACGTGGGGTCAGAGTCAGAGCTGAGCTTAACCAGCAGTGATGGGTCAGTGGAAGGGCTGTGGGCAGAGTCACCGTCCCCAGTCACAGCCCACAGCTCACTCTGCTCCCAGGATCACAGGGTAAAACAAGCAGCCACGAGCAGCGAGTTGGAGCTTTGGGTTCAAGCTCCAACCACACAAGACAAGCTGGAGAACTTCACTCCACAGTTTCTCCAGCTCATTTATAACCCTGCTGAAGCTAACAGGCACCTCACCAGTGTGCCCAGTCTGTTTGAAAACACATAACTGATCCCCAACCCTCCCTGGGTTTCTTTTTGGAGCCCACACTGTAGCTAAAACTGGACCAGCTTCCATTTGCACCCACGGGATTTCGCTGTGTCTTTTCTCAGAGCTTCCTGCCCTGCCAGTGGCCACACAGACCATCCTCAAGACAGTTTTAGCCCATGGTGTGTGTGTAGGGGTATTAATTTGCTTCCTGGAGGTCACACAGCTCGCTGGGTGGGGAGGGAAAGAGAAGTAGCTCCCAGGAGCCTTCATCTACTGGCTGAGGAAGATTCTGTTTTCCTGTTGGGAAGGAAAAGGCGTAGGATGAATCAGGGTTAGAGCATCACCAACAAAAGTCTCTCCACACTGAGGAACTGAGTTTCCCAGCTGTGCTGGTACCCATCCCCTCCAAAACAATGCCTGATGCTTCTAAGTCTGAAAGGAAACCCTCCCTGAGTCTGTGTTGTGGGAACTCTGCCCCATGGCTGCTGTGCCAGCCCTGGAGCAGCTCCCCCACGCACGTACCAGCCATCCCTCAGCACCACAGGGAGGTTTGTGGATGGACAGACGCCCAGACTCAGAGTGACCTTGCTCCAGGGAATCAAGCCAGGGAAATGAGTGTGAATTCAAGAATTTTCCACCCAGAGCAGCTCTGCAGAGCTCTCAGTGAGCTAAAGGTTTGGTCTTATTTAATTATGGAAGAGCAAGAGATAAGGGAAAGGCTTGCTCAGGGGTAGCTGATGTTCACAGAAGCCACGCAGCCAGTCTGCTGACATCCGTTCTGACTCCTAACCTGTGCTGTTCTCACACTTCCTGCACCTAAAATAGAAGGAAATTGTTAAAAAAGAGGAAAAAAACCTCCTTTGGAAGGTGCAGAGAGCCTGAGTTTCTCTCCTGGCTGCCCTCACAGGAGGCAGGGGCTGGGATCACAGCTTGTCTCCACCTTTGGGAAGCAGAACAAGCACTTTCTGATCCAGCTCCCACACCCAGGAGGGCACCAACCACCCTCTGCTGCTCCCAGGTCTGCAATTTGCTTGTTTGTTTTCAAACCCAACGTGTTTTATTGCTGCCAGGATGGTTTTTAGTGGTGAGAAGGAATCCCAATGCTTTTCCAGTTCACAACTGGGAGAAAAAAAATGAGGGGTGTGGGGTTGTGTTTGGAAACAGAATAAATAATAAAGAGTCTGATGTAATTACCAGGAAAAGGTTATTATGAGTCAATTAACAGCCAAGAGGTTCAGTGGAAATGGGTTATTTAATAGGACTCAAAATATACAGACAGCTGAGCAGAGCGTGGAGGGTCGAGTGCCCATCAGCTTCACCTTCTGGGGCTGCACCCAAGTCTGAGCTGGGATCGTTAGGTGCTCGTTAGGGGACTCATCCTGTGTGTTCTGATGAGCCAGCTAAGGGCACAGCTCTCCCACTGCCCAGCAGAGCTGTGGGGACTCACTGCAGTGGAGAGATGCTCTTCCCAGGTTCTCCTGCTGGCACCAGTTCCAGCTGTGCAGAAGGGGCCTGAGCTGCCTCACCAGGCTGGACACCAGCGACCGCTGCCCAGATCCTTCTGGTGCCCATCAGGGTTCCTGGTGAGGATGAGGAGAGCTGCTGTGGCAGCAGTGTGGTTTGGGAAGGTCCAGTCCTGCTCCAAGGCCGTTTGGTGGGTTCCTGGAAGCTCCAGAGATGGGGGTTTCTCCAGGATTCACCGTCTGCTGCTTGACCTCGGTGTCGCTTGGGAGGTCTCAGCGCTTCGGCCGCGGAACCCTGAAGCTGTAACTTCCTCGAGGAAGCTGCCAAGCAAAGGGAAGGTCAGCAGAGAGACAAGGGCCAACTTCTCACTCATGCAGACAGAAAGCAAGCACAGGGCCTGGCCTCCAGCCCTTCAGAGAACCACCGAGCGCCCTCCAGCCTCAGAGCTGCAGACCAGTCTGCCTTCCCCTCGGCGTCACCGTCGCTGCTTCCTGCACGGTGACAGGGGCAGAGAGAAGAGGACCTGCCCAAAACAGGACATGATCCAAGAAAGAAACCCCACCTTGAAGAGGGACCCTGGTCCCAACGTGATGCTCCTTCCCCTCATCAAACCCAGCGGCTCCCCTCAAGGATGTATCAGGGACCGAGGTCCCTGGAGCAGCACACGACAGACACCCGAGGTCTCATCTCCTGCAGTGTAAAAGCAGCACCCTGAGGGCTGGCAGCAGAGCTCACTGCTTCCCTCTGCAGCCAATGGATGGTGGCAGAATGGACAGGTCACCCTCAGCCTGACCTACTCCAGCTGCTTGCAAGGGAAACACATCCTCAGACTGGGACAGCTACAGGCAGGAGACACTAACCCAGCAGGAAATAAGCTTTGGAGAACACTTCTCATTTCCAGCTACAGACCCTCCCAACCAGGCAGGATGAATTCCCTGAGGGAGAACACAGTGCAAAGCTCCAGGACTGTGATGACCTCCCCTGGGGACCCAAAACCTGGAACACCAAAACCCAGAGGGGGCACCCAGCATTGGGTCACCAGGTGAACATCTTCCATGAACACCAACCCTCCCACCCCAGTCTCTTGTCTCTCCCTGTGCCATGAACTTTAAGGCTTCCAAAACCAGGGCAGCTGCTCCCCCTGTGTTTGTCTCAGCAGCCAGACGATGCTGGCAGCTCCCACTTGCTGTTTGGTAACAAAGCCAGGAAGGCCAGGCCAGGCCTGGGATTCTGCTCTCCACCTTCCTGTGTGGATGATAAGGCAGGAAGAGGCAGGGTGGAAACCTCCTGCTGAGGCATCCTTGACATTTCACAGCCAGGTCACTGCTGGTGCCTCACTCCTGTTGGGCTCTCCCACCTGCCAAACCCAACCAGGAGCAGCACCAACAGAGGGGAGAGCTGGACTAGAACCAAAGCTTGGAGCTACTCATCTCACCAGCACATCACTCCTGCCCTTCCCTACCGCTCTCCACCTCCATCCTCCACGTAGCAGACTGTTCTCCCACCCCACCACCTTCTCCAAGCCCTGAGTAGCCACTCCACTACCAACACAAGAGCACTCCACCTGCGAGCAAACCTCCCCATCACATCCCAGTGCATCCAAACTGCATCAAGCTGCCCACAACACGAAGCTCTGGCTGGGCACAGTTACTTCATCCCAGTTTGGGAGGCAGCCCAATGCTTCACAGAGCCACAGCAACACTCCCACGTGGAGATCTGAGGAGGATCCAGTACCAGGAGGATGGTTACTCTGGCAATGCCATACAGAGCTCCCACTTTCTAGGTTGACTCATTCCCTCAGTGTGCTGAGTGAGTTATCTGAACGTTAATGCTTTAAAAAAACAAGAGAAAGATCAGGATATACCACAAATCCCACAAAAAAGATGGGATTCCCTTAAGCTGGGTCTAAAATAGAGGTCTACCTGCTCAGGTTGTGAGTCAGGAGGGTTTAAAAAAAAGAGTAATTATTTTAAAATCATGAAAAAATACAATCTCATGCAAATGCCTGCCCTGCTTTCCAGATCTCAACACGTCACCCTTTAGAAACAGGTGCTCTGGGTGGGCAGCAGCCTGATTCCTAAGAGGTGTGGAGGAACACTCCTTGGCCACCAGGCCCTGTGATTACACCTGGGACACTGTCCCTGCTCTGCTTTTATTTGTAGGCAGCAGCTTCAGGCAGACAGAGTTGTCAGCAGAGAATGAGCTGGGCTCCTGGAGAGAATGTGTGTGTGTGTGTGTAGAGAGGGAGGTGCAGGGAGAGCATCCCTAAGTCTGAGGAGTGGGCAGCATGCCCAGCTCTGAGCACCTCCTGTGCCAAAGGTCTCCACATCTGATGTGAGACCCCTGAGGATGCTGTGAGGAGCAGAGCAAGCATCCAGCACGGTGGTGGTGGCTGCTCCAGCTGGGAACAGCTCTGATCCAGAGCGTTCACACTGCAAAGGGAATTGCAGCCCATCTTGGAGCAGGTGGGAAAGGCAGCTGGTGCTGAGCTGCTCCCAGAGGCACCAGTATCCAGTGCCCAGGCTCTGCTGGCGAAGGCACCGCAGCCACGGCGGGCACAGCCCGCAGTGGGTAAGTGGGTCAGGGCCAGATACCCCCTGGATTAGTCCCAGCAGGTTTGGGCTTAACCTGTGCTCTGGCTGAGTCAGCCCCACACGCCAGATGTTCCCCCTGCTCTTGGTTTTCCATTTTTAGCTGGATATTGATCCCTTTTTAACCCTTTCTCCCCCAAAGCTGGCCAAATGTCTTTGAAATCCATTGGTCTGTGCAGGAGGAGGGATGGTTGCCCACAGGACTGGTGGTAAAACTATTTCCCAACAGCAAGGAATCAGCTCCCTCACCTGGAATTTTCTTTGGGAAGTGGGGAAACCCAGAGCTGCTTCTTTCCAGCTTCCAGGCCAGGGATGGGGAGCAGTTGGGAGGTGCTGCCAGCCATGTTAACTCTCTGACTTCATTAAGTCAAAGTCCAGTAATGAAGCCCATGGCTTTTCTCTCCCTGCCCTAACACCCCAGCAAAGATCCTGATTTTAAAAGCCCTTTGCATTCAGCATTTTGGCATCTGTACATGTTAAAAGAGTGAAGAGCAACTGAAACTTCACTCCAGCAAAGTTAATTTTCCCCAAATTCATCTGGTTCCTACAGGTAATTACAGAGGGTTGGTACAGTTTGTGTTAAGGAATGGCACCAAGTCAAGAAAGACCTCTCACCTTCACCATAAATATAGTTTAAACATGTATTAGCAATCCCCAGCCTCCCAGCCCTTCCATTCCAGCTCATGATATTACAAGAAAACCCCCCAAAACCCCATTTCCATCTTCATTTCTCAAGTGTTTCAACCCACAGCACAGTACAGACCAAGCCCCTGGCACAAGCTGTAGAACAGAACCCCATGAAAAGGGGAGATGTGGCTCTTGGCTTCCCTGCAGAGAGCTGTTCCTGAGGCTCATCACACAGGAAAACACATCCAGGGAAGGCTGGTTGCTTTTTCCTTCACCTTTTTTTTTGACAATCAAGTCATAATAGAAGTATTTTTAGTAGGGCTGCCAACATTTTTGAAATAACAGGGGCAGCCAAGCTGGTTTGATTAGAGAAAACACTGACAATTCCCTGACAACAACCCTGCTGGTGTTTCCTGGAGGATCTCAGAGCCTTACCAACCATGTATCTGTACTGGAATTAACAGTGGGAGAGTTTTCTGTTACTGGGAATGGAGGAAAAAACCAAAACCACCATAAGATTTAAGTCAACTGAGCTGGGAGAGATTTAAGGCCCCATCTGCAGCAAACCTGAGTGTGTGTGAGCCAAGAGATACCCTGATTGCTGGATTTCTACACTTCTCTGGCTTCTATCACTTGGCTTTCCAGCATCCCTGATGCTTTAGCACACTGGGGGTTGTTTTCCTTCTACTTACAAGTCCTGGTTGCATCTGGGAAGAGGAAAACTCAAGCAGCAGCATGGGTAACACCAGGAAAGAAGCTAAGGAATAGGAGCACTATGTGGATTTATCTAGGAGAGGAGAATCACAGAATCCCAGCCTGGGCTGGGTTGGGAGGGACCCCAAGGATCACAGAGCTCCAACCCCCTGCCACAGGCAGGGACACCAACCTCCAGGCCTGGAGCTACACAAGGTTGCCCAGGGCCCCATCCAACCTGGCCTTGAACACCCCCAGGGATGGATGGGGCACCCACCCCCTCTCTGGGCAGCCTGTTAGCTCAAAGGAGGAAAGACAAGACACATGATTCTTCTCACACCTTGTAAAACCTCTGGGATTTTTTCAGAGGGGAATGAGTAACAGCCCAACATTCTCCTCACATCCCTGCCCCTATTTTCCATCTACCCATAAAAAAACCAAGAGGAAGAGACTTTCCTTGACCTGCCTGTGAAGTGTAAGGAAACTAAACATGTACCTACTCCTTTGAGACCCTCTCTGCAAACATGGAACGTTGTGGTTTCCATCCCCATGCTGAGTATTTGGCAGTCCCACACTTCAGAGCATCTACTCACAGTGTGTTCACTGGACAATGCAGATGGGCTCTTAAACTGATAAGCTTCCTGCAAATATACAGCTCTTAACACCATAACCACCCCCAAAGGCTTGTTTGGCTCTTGCTTTGAGGGGAAAAAAAGCAGGATGGATATCCCTTAAGCCATCCCCCACCCTGTAAACACAGATGTTGATCACAAATTTAAGTTGGGCTGGTAAGAACAATGAAAGCCCAGGATTAGAGTGCTTACACTGGCGCTTTATCATCCAAATCTCCTTGTTTATTGTGATATCTCACCCCTAATCCAGCAGAAATCAGCGGCAGTTTGTTAAAGGGAGGCTGGGGGATTACTAGAGGAATAGAATCCCAGACTGGTCTGGGTTGGGAAGGACCCCAAGGGTCACAGAGCTCCAACCCCCTGCCACAGGCAGGGCCACCAACCTCCAGGCCTGGAGCTACACAAGGTTGCCCAGGGCCCCAGCCAACCTGGCCTTGAACACCCCCAGGGATGGATGGGGCACCCACCCCCTCTCTGGGCAGCCCCTTCCAGCCCCTCACCACTCTCTCTGCACAGAACTTCCCCCCAATCTCTCCTCTAACCCTTCCCTCCTCCAGCTTCACCCCATCCCCCTTGTCCTGCCAGTCTCTGCCCTTTAACAAGCTGATTCCCCTCCTGTTCCTCTGCTCCCTTCAGGGACTGGCAGGCTGCAGTGAGGTCCCCCCACAGCCTTCTCTTCTCCAGGCTGACCCAGCCCAGCTCCCTCAAAAGGAGGAGTTAGGACACAATAAAATCTAGGTTTCCCTGTGTCAGACACCTCAGTGTGTTCACTGAAATACCTGTGACTTAAAAGTTTTTGGATTTTTTTCATTATTAAGGCCTCCTCTCATGTTATTCAGCCACTACAGAAGGGCAGATGGTTTGGGGCAGGGTTATTTTGAGAATGGGGCCCTTGGCAGCCCTCACCCCGTTGCTCCCAGACAGGACCATGCAGTAATCAGCCCTTAAAAAAAGGCTGTTGCATGTTTTTTTGTCTTATTCCCACCCCCACTTCACCCTTTGAAATGCAAATTTTGGATACAGTCTCCTCATCTTGGGGTAAATAATTCAGAGCCTGTGCCAAGACATCGTTAAGGGAGAAGCCCTAACGAGCCTTACTCATCACAGCACCAGTCTAAGGGGAGCTCAACGATGTGGCTGCAAATCTTGAACCTGATGAAGCAGAAGTAAGAGCCAGTCCCACTCACAGACCTTCTGGCAGGTACAAAGCTGCCCAACATCCCCTGAGAGGCAGAGCTGGGACTGCACACCCAAAGCTCAAACCACTTCCTCACACCAATCCCCACCACCAGGCTGCTGCTCCCCCTCCCCACTGCTGAGTGTTCCCTGTTTCCCCATCCCTGAGTGATGGTTGTTGTTCAATCTGCTACACCAAAACTTTCAGGACAAGGCTCAACCTCCACTATGGTGAGAAAAACCTCTTCCATCCCATGAGCTCTGGGTTTTGAGTGATGATGGCACTATCCAGGTTCACAGCACAGATGCTGGGAGAAGCAGGATGTATGTGTGGTGATGTCAAAACTGACCTCAAAATGTGCTGGTAGACAAAGAGGTTACAGTGAGCCAGCAGTGTGGCCAAGGGCATCCTGGCTTGTGTCAGACACAGTGTGGTCTGGGGAGGGGATGGTGCCCCTGGGCTGGGCACTGGGGAGGCTGCAGCTGGAGTGTTGGGTCCAGTTCTGGGCTCCTCAGCATCAGAAGGACATGGGGGTCCTGGAGCGAGTCCAGAGAAGGGCAACCAGGCTGGGGAAGG
>VZTU01004587.1:14593-44543 GCA_013400835.1 Zapornia atra | reverse complement strand
TGGGAGGGCAAAGTTCTTCCCTGGCAGAGCTGTGGGGCTGTGGCACAGGCTGCCCAGGGAGGGGCTGAGTCACCCCCTGGGGGTGTTTAACAGAGGGGAGATGAGGTGCTCAGGGATCTGGTGTAGCACAGGATGGGAATGGTGGGACTTGAGGGTCTGAAAGGGCTTTTCCAACCTTGGGGTTCTGTGAAGGCTGAATCCGACCCAGGGAGTTTTGCATCCTCACAAGATGACAATTTACTACTTTCTTTTTATTCAAGAGCAGCAACTACATCAGCCACTCTCCTTGTCTTACTATTTCTAGGCTTGGCTAAGCCAGGATTTAGTTCAAAGGCTACTCTCTGGAGCAGAAGGCTGAGCAAGCTGGGTAATTTGGGCAGGAATTGGTCGATATGTGGGCTAATACAGACTTGCCTTTGTAACCCAGTTTATAAAAGCAATTTCCTGGGCTAGCACCAGCTCAGGAGCTTTCCAGACACTGGATGTGAAGTGAAAGGACCCCCAAATTTGGAGTGCTGGGGGATTTTTATTCTGAGGAAGCAGTGACAGAAGCTGCTGGATTTCCTCATGAGAGGATGGTTACTGCTGCTGTGCAGGCAGCTTTGGGGCCTGGAGATCTCTCAGAGGCACGAAAAGGAAGGGCAAAAGTGCAAGGGTTTTATTAATATCACCCTGGACGTGGCTGCAGCAGCAGCAGCACATATATGGTCTGAAAAGCAGGGCAGTTTTCAGCCTGCTCACCACACTCGAGTCCACCTGTCAGCAGCTGAGCTCCATGCAGGGCCTGACAGCTGTATTTCAGACACAGGCTGCCTGATGTGTTGGGAACAGGGTGTGTTTCCATCTCCAGGAGCCTGCTGAGGCACCCACAGCTCTGGAAATCTCATCCCAAACGCTGAGAAGGGTTAACCTTTCCCTCCCTCTGCAGGGCTGGACTGGGTGTGTGTCTCCACATGGTGATGCTGAAGCTCTCCTTCCACCCCAGCTCACAGCAGGGCGCTCCTGCTGCTCAGAGCAGGGGTGACACCAGGGACTCCCCCAAGACTGAGATCTCCCTATGCTTCCTGCTGCAAAAAACAGGGGAGACATCACCTGCCACGTTCCAAAACCCACGTGGGACAGAAGGGGGGCTCAGCAGTTAACAGTTGGGCTTGATAATCTCAAAGATCTTTCTCTACCCAAATGATTCTGTAACACACCAGAGACAGCGATGGAGGAGATGGGTGCAGCTCAGCATGGTCAGTGCTCCCTGGCCTTGCTCAGCTCCTGGAGGAATTCTGCCTGTACAAACATCTGGCTTCCCAGGAAAGCAAATGGATCAGGGAAGCTCCATTCTCCAGGGAGAAATGCAGAAAGACCCAGCCAATACTCTGCAGGAGTGTGGGAGGCAGAGAGCCTGCCAGCAGTGTAATCACAGAACTCAGTTCTAATCATAGAATCCCAGCCTGGGCTGGGTTGGGAGGGACCCCAAGGATCCCAGAGCTCCAACCCCCTGCCACAGGCAGGGCCACCAACCTCCAGGCCTGGAGCTACACAAGGTTGCCCAGGGCCCCATCCAACCTGGCCTTGAACACCTCCAGGGATGGATGGGGCACCCACCCATTTACACAGGACCATTTACACAGGCTCCTGTGTTTTACTGTGCCATGAAGATCCCTCAGGTGTTACAAATTCACTCTCACATCAGCATTTTTATATAGACATGTAGAATCTACAGCAAAGAGGAATGGTTGTTACCTCTTTGTGTTGTGGATCGTGGTCCCACCCAGGACAATCCGGACCCCGGGGTTGGTGCGGTTGAGGTTATAGACAGTCAGAGCCTCCTCGTAAGTCGCCCCTCCGATGATGAACACGATAATGTCTTGGGGCCTGCAACACAGATGGGGAGATGGGAGCAAAGAAAACAGCAGGATAAATCCCACACTGGGGCAAGGAAACCCAGGAATTCTCCTTGCTGAGCCGCGCCGGGCGCAGGGCTGAGCGCGCCGCGTAGCTGGTGAAACCACTTGTAAAACATCATCTCTCCTAAACATTTACCCAACGTGCTCATGGTGCTTAACAGCCTCCTCAGCAACACCCCCACGCTGCAGCCCTGCTGAGCTGCACCACGTTCCATGCTCGACCGAGACGCTGCTGCGGCTCTTTGATTCAGATCGATTCAGGAGTCAAACAAGGACAGCAGCGGGGCTCCAGAGCTCGTGGGTTTGGTTTGAAGGGCAGGATCAGCTGCAGTTTTGCTGGAACTATTGGGATTTGTGTGTAAATTTACCTCTGAGGTTACATTTCCCAGCCAGCCTAGAGATAAATATGGATTTTACAGAGATGGAGCGTGAGGGGAAAGCAGGGGAGGAGGAGGGAAGCACTTTCATCCCCAAAATACATGCCCTGCACGTTCCTCTTTCCAAGGAAGGCTGCACCTTCCTTTCACCACCCTCCCTGATTGCTTAGCTTTTCCACTCTCAGGGATAACAGACTGTAAATCAGCCCTGCCACCAGCTGAGAGACCAATTCATGTGGAATCTGGAGGGAAGATCCCTCCAGATCACATCCTGGCAGTCACCCTCTGCAGTCGGTGCAGTTGAGCCTCGATGCAATGAACTTTCTGTTGTGGTCTCTGTACTCCTCTCTGCTTTCCAGGCAGTATTTCTGCTAGGATACAGCTGTTTGCTGCAGTGGTGGAAGCAGCAGGAATTCATCTGCTCGCTCTGTGCAAGCTCTGGATCACTGACAAAGCAAATGGAGCGTGAGACAGGGATGACCTAGACTCACATCTCTGCTCCCTGCAGAGAAGCCGACCTGCAAAGCCCTCAACTCCTGTCCAGAGGAGTCTGTCAGAAGGACAAACATCTCTGCATCACCAAACAGATGGAGGTAGCATGAGGAAAAGTGCTTCTGCTGTTTGGTTTGGAACAAGCCAGCAGATCACACAACCCTGACCCTGGAGAGGATGCAGAAAGGTAAGAAATAACAGAGAAGATTAGCACCTGCCCACAGTCACCTTCCAAACCCCAAGTCCTTTCAGCAAGGTTGGGTCAGGTCTGCAGAAGAGCTAGAGAGACAAAAGGAGATTTCAGAGGTGCTGCAGAAGGTGCCAGCAGTCTCCCTTTGCCTGCTGCCTCCATCAGCTCCAGGCAGCACTGACAATTAGTCCATAGGAAGGGAAACTCTTGTGTCCTTACTCAAGGTGAGGGTTCAGAACACGATCAGATCGGGAAGGTGAATGAAGCTGATCTCACACACCCCATGCCTGGGAGTTTAGAGGGTTTTAATACCTTTGCAAAGACTCCCTTCCCTCACTGTGCCAATTTCCACAGCTGAATTTGGACCAGGAGGTTCTCCTCCCTTGCAACAGCATCATGTTTAATAGGGAAAGAAACAGTTAAAAGGAATCCTTTCACATTCTCTGTTCAAGCCACTGCATCCCTTTGATCGAGAAATACAAAGCCTTTTGCCCTGACCTTCTGCTGAACTCCTGCCAATCACTGTAACACCATCCTCTGAAGGCAGAAAGCAAGAAGACAGGGTAACCCAGTTTGCTTTGGGCTGGGATTTATGACACTAACTTTGGTGAAATCATTAAGCTTTAATTCCTCCCTCAGTTGGTTTGTCACTAAGGTGAAACCATCATGTGGGCTTTCTTCTTCCAGACCTGGCAACTGAAACCTGGGTTTCACCAGGCTCCCAGTGCTGTGGTCCCTATTTTATGCAGCCAGGGAAGAGCTGGCACTGATGTCTTTAGGTGCCTGGGTGCCTTTAGGTGCCCTCAGCTCCTACATCTCAAACTCAGCAAGATCTACCAGATCTTACTGCTTCTGAACCATGTGCTTTTGACCATTTTGGAGACATCTGACCAAGCAGCAGTGCTTCCAGACCTGGCCACCATCCCAAGGACAATCCCAAACCAAAGGAAAACTGTGAGAAACTTCAGGAAAAGAACAATTTGGAAGCTTTGCCCTGTGGATATTGAGATTTACTTTAACAAAACTACAGGGTCTGCATCATTTAGCTAAGAGACAAGGCTGTGGTCGCTGTGGAGAAGGGATGGAAGCTCAAACTCCATCTCCCTTCATCCAACTTGTTTTCTTTTAGTTTGAAGTAGGAATTAAATCCTCCTCATGCTTCCCCCAAATAAATTCTTTGCACATTCTTTGTAGCAGGATCCTCAGGGGTAGGTTCCTGTTCCCTTTTCCAGAAAGGTTTAAAGAGGAATCTAAGTAAAACTCAGCTCAGGACAAAAGGAGTGGGAACTGAGCAGGTAAAGGTCAGAAGACCATTTGGGTACCTCAGAACAAAGCCAGGTCAGGGATGCCTGGATGCAGTTCCTGCTGTCCTGCAGGTCCCACTTCAGATCTACCACAAAGCACATCCATCAACCTCCTTTTTTTTTGGGCTGAAATCCATCAGGGTGGAGAGCTGGTTTCAAGGACAGAGAGGATAACGTTGCTGTTGCTAGGCACCTTGATATTTCATGCCTATTAAAACCACCCCTCCACCCTACCCAAAATCCACTGTTCTATTTTGAAGGGAAAATCTGGAGTATGGTAGATATTTTTCTGGTCTACCAGGGATATCCACAAACAAATTGTTTCTTGTATGGCTATAAATTCTTTTGGATTCATAAATAAAATGCTTAACATCCCCTGCTGTCAGCCTGGTGGGGAATTTGGATGTCTCCCTGCTACATAATCCATTTCTTGCTTTCCTCAGATGGATGGAAACACCTCAGGGCAGGGCTGAGGAAGAAAAGCACTGTGCATCTCCAAGAGAGCCAGACACAAATGCTTGCTCTTAGACACCCTTCTGCTCCTCCCACCTGCTTGACACTGCTGAAATTTGGGCCCTAAATGTGCTCCTCTCCTGCTCCAAATGAATCTGTGGCTTTCCTTTAACCCAGCCCACCCTGAGAGCCGCCTCATCGCTGAGAATGACTCTCCTGAATTTACCTGCTGCTTCACTAAAGTGGTGGTTGCTGATAAAAAGCCATCAGCAGGCAGTGTGTGAAGGGAATGGTGACTTCTGCTGCTGCAGGCACAAGGTCTTCCATGGAGCCCTGGGGCACTGAACGAAGAAGATTTAGAGAACCACTGTGATGACCTCATCACCCTAAGGAAGCGAAGCAACAGCCAGCTCCTCTCCACAAAGCAGTCCAAGGGATGAGAAATACCTGCCCAGCATGCTGCAGGAGCTCAATTTCCAAAGGAAACTGTGGCACTGAAGAAAGGAGCGATCTGCAGAGAAAGAACCTGTCATCTTCTCTTTGGTGCCCTCACCCTGACACCTGTATTTACCTTTAATGACTTCTCTGACAACAGATTAGCTTAACTCCAGCAAAATCAGCTAGAACCAGCCAGCCAGAGTTCTTTTCAATTACAGTTATTAGCCATATTCAGCAAGATCCCTTTCTCATCAGGAATAGTAGCTGGCTCAGAAGGGAGAGCTTGCAGTCAGACTATTTTTGGTACTCTACAAATAAACACCAGATGGCACAGAGTGAAGTTAGGGGGCACGTTGGAATCCATCACATGAACACCCTGGCAGCTCGGTGCAATGGGTTTCTGCTTTACCTGAGCTCTTGCAATGGGAATGTCACATCTTGACCAGCAAGAAAAGACAACCAATTTCAACCCATTTCAGTCTGAGCAGCCCTCTCCAAGGAGCCACACTAGAAAGACCTAAACAATCCAGATATTTGTCTGCCCAGGCTAAGTTTTCTTCATCTAGAGGCAAGCCGTAAAGCAAGTGGCAGCACTGGGAGGAGCAGAGATGTCTCAGTTCCAAGCTCTGCCCCAAAAAGACCCCACATACCTGTCACGGAGGGTGTTGGGACCCAGGTAGGGGTACTGGCTGTCCTTGAGTTTTCCTTTGATGAGCTGATCAAGTGTTTCTTGAAGGAGAGGCTGGTGCTGTGTGTACACGTTCTCAACACCCTGCAGTGCAGGAGAAGCTCTCGTTATGGATTAATACAGCAAGGCAGCAGGCTAGGAGAACTCAGCAATGCTGTGTAAAAGGAGCAGCACCACCTGATGGGCCCACTGCGTGTTAATGAAGTCCAGATTTAGAGGCTGGACTTCACAGTTGATATCATTAGGCTTTCCAGTGACTAATTCCTATTGTCTTCAATGAGAATTGCTCCCCAAAAGCTCAGTGTGCTACTAAATCTCTGAACTCTGTGACACGGCTCTGTGACCCTGATTGTGACTAAAACTGTCACTATTTCACCTGTGGCCAATCCATACCTTCAGGCCTTTGAGGAACTGTTTGGTGATGGCTACAGCATCCTTGGGACTGAACAGGTCGCTGCCCCGGACACGTTTCCCTCCGTATTCCACAACAGCAGACACTAGCTGTAGAGAGAGACACAAACCAGAGTCCTCTTAACTTGGGGAAGCAGCTTCCAGGCAGTTTTTTGTCTAGTTAAGCTCAGTGGAAGTACTGGGACGATGATCTGGGGAGAAGGATCTCAAGGAGATTGTGCAGCACAGAGAGGGGTGAGGGGAAAGAGAAGTATTCCCCAAATCCACTGAGCCAGTCAGTCTGCTGTGATGCTGCCTGCTCAAGGAGAGAGGTTTGCATTTCCATAGTCTGCTGCAGCACTAGCAGATCTTCCATACAATGTGACATCGCCCTGCTTCTCCACCTCCTCTCCAGCTGCTCGCTACATTTGCCAGCACTGCCACCCTCTCCCTCCCAGCCAAGCTCCTTCTATGGTCTCCAAAAGTCCTTTGCTGCGACTATTGCCTATTCAGCAGGAGCTGGGGGAAAAAAAGGGGTGGGGAGGAAGGGGGGGGAAGGAGCAAGGAACGACGTTCATGGCCTCAATGATGTGCCCTACGCCCATCCTGGCATGCTTACCATCCCTGCTGTATTCAGTCCTTTGTAATATCACTGATTTTTGGAAACAACTATTAAATGATTAGCAATGCTTTTTCCTCCAGGCCCCAGCCAAGCTCAGGGTTCTTTTCACAAGGTGCAGCACATACTCAAGGAAAACAACGCTGTGCTAAACTAAAGCAGGCAAGTTTTACACCGATTCACAATGATTTTCCAGAGAAAAGAGGAGAAATGCTGCCCTTACCTTTCTGTATTTCTCTGACACCCCCCTGTTCTTGAGATCCATCATCAGCCCTGGCAAACTGTTGCTGCTGTGGCGCTCGTAGTGCAGGGCATAAAGCATCACCAGCCGGGCGGCGTCGAACTCCGTCACCTTGGGGTTCTGCAGGAGGCGACGCACGTTCTGCAGGGAGACAGAGAGCAGCATTAGTGGAGAGGCCTTCAAAGGATGTTACATCAGGCTGATACCAAGCCCACTGCTTAGCAACAAAGTCCCATGCCAGGGGAACACAAGGGAATTAGATTGCATCGCAAGCAACAGAGCTCAGGTCCTTTCGCGCTCCACATTTTGGGTGATGAAAGTACAGTGGAGCCCAAGCTGCTTCTGGGTCTTTCCATGAAGCTGGGATCAATAACCTAATTCTGTTGTCCATTCTTAACTCTCCACAGCATGCTGTGGGGTGAGCTGAGGTTACCCTGTGCCCCCCCACTTTAAGCCTCTGCCCTGCCCTTTCCAGCTTGTGCCCACGAGTTCTATCCTAATACTGATGGTGAAGAAAAAAGGAGCTTGGACAACCACACAAACTCTGTTTTCTTCTGGAAGGTGTGGTGCAGAAGCACTGAAGTCTCAGATAACCTTTGGATGTGGAGAGGCAAGTAGCAAGTGTTTGGAAGCAAAGGAGGAAAGTTCTATGTGTGTCCGGAGAGGCTGCAGAAGCCTCAACCCTGGGGGTGTTCAAGGCCAGGTTGGATGGGGCTTTGGGCACCCTGGGCTAGTGAGGGTGACCCTGCCCATGGCAGGGGGTTGGAACTAGATGATCTTTGAGATCCCTTCCAACCCAAAGCTTTCTGTGATTCCATTAAAGTGTGAAAAGGAAAAGAAAGGTTACAGCACTGGAGGTAAACACAGAAATCTACAGTTATTACTTCTCACACATGCAGATTGTCACTTTTACTGTTGAAGAGAATGTGATCCCACTGTAAATGGAACAAAGGTGTGCCCCAAAGAGCCTCCAAGAGCCTGCCTGCTGAAGTACAGACCCTTCCAGACAAGTTTCAGCACCCCTGGCACAGGCTGTTCATCCTGCCTGCGATCCCTGGAGGGTGTAATTGCTTGTGTAAGTTGACAATTGGCCACCTAAGCCCTACTCCTTCTCAGCCAAGAAGCATTTATTTCCCCTCTGCAACCTCTCAGTCACTGTGTGGAGTCACAGAGCTGAGAGTTAATGGAACAAACACCAGAGCTGAGTTGGTAGCTTAGGTGAGCCCTGGGAGTAATAAGCCCCTTAACTCTGAGCTTTGAGATGGATCTCAAAGAACAGGCATCAGCTACCAGATGTGTTTGCAGACATCTGGATAGGGCAGGACAGATGTTTTAGGACACAACAAAGCCTGAAATTCTCCCTGTGCTGAACAGTAAAACAAAGCAATCAGCCTGTGTTAGCTCAAATGCATGGCAGTGGAGGAGCTGCTGTTGCAGAAATGGCAGCAGCAAGAGAGGGAGAGAACCAGGTAGGATTTTTCCACTCTGGAAATGTGCATGACTTTCAAACACTCCAAAAATCCTGGCATAACTTTGCAAGATTCTCCCACCCTCCCAATCCAGGGAGGCAACTGGTAAACATTCACTGCAAAACAAAGTTGTGAAACTATTGCTCTTAGCCACACTGATTCAGCTCTATCCACTGCAATTCCTTTGACTGGTGTTGACTACTTCCAAAAATACAGGATGAAATCCTGGCATGAGGAGGATGGATGGGAGTTCTACCTTGGTAAAGTCAGGAATTCACCTGTGAGGGTAGGGACAGAGTCCCACAGGGATGTTTGCTTGCAAGATGTTAGATCCTGAGCTGGCAGTGCTGTGGCAATGCCTATATAAGCAGGAAGCTCCTAAAACAGAAAAGCCATTGTCCATCTAAGGAGATGGGCTTCAAAACCTCCCATTCATCTCTCAAGGCTCATGTACTATGTCAGGATTAATAAGAGACCAGGGGAAGAACAACCAAAATGTACTGTACTCAGGGGCCCTTGGCCACGGAGAAATTAACAATTGCTGAAGTTACATCAGTGGGAGAACAATTCTGCCTTTCTTTCATGCACTGGCTGATTCTTCATTGTTTTTGTGGCCTTGGCCCCTCACTGCCATTAGGAGACTGCAACAGGGAGCAGCCAGGGGCCCTGCAGCTCAAGAAATACAGATCTCTCATGCAGAAAGACACCCCTTCTGTACTTATTTCCAAGCTGCTACATGTTTTCCAGTGAGTCTCAGCTGTCAGAAATACTGTCACAGAATCACAGAGTCGTAGGGGTGGGAAGGGGCCTCCAGAGCTCAAGTCCAACCCCCTGCCAAAGCAGGGTCCCCAGGACAGGGCACACAGGTCGGTGTCCAGATGGGGCTGGAATCTCTCCAGAGAAGGAGACTCCACACCCCCTGGGCAGCCTGTCCCAGGGCTCCCTCACCCTCACTGGGGAAAAGTTCTTCCCCACATTGGGGGGGAACTCCCTGTGCTCCAACTTGAAGCCATTAACTTGTCCAGCCCTTCAAGCATGTGGCTGCAAGCAAAACACAGCTTTTCTGCTTTAAACCTGCAGAAATACTCAGCACAGAGTAAGATGTGAATTAGCATCAAGGTGAACTCCAGTACTCCCCCTGCCATGCAGCAGGAGCTGACCTGTCTCTCTGCCATGTGCTCTCTTAACCATAAAGCTGATGATGCAACCACATCATCACCAGTAGTTTGCATCACCCCCATCTTCAATGAACCTGAGACAACGTAACCAAAAGTAGTCTGATGCTTTCCCAGCCTGTGATGCTGAGCGGGGGAGTTTCCAACACTAATGCTCTGTGCCAGGTGAGGATCAGAACTGACAGATGATAGCATGGACACGACAGGCTGACTGGTTAGAGCGCAAATATTGGACTTTTAAACTGCTCAAGCTTGATGTAGATACAACACTACAGGCAGAGAACCTCAGAGGCTGCTTTCAGCTGATGCATTTGATGGCTGCATTCCCACTTTGATACTTAACTCGTCTAAATTCTACCAAATAGAAGCTATCAAGTCATCTCTTTGTGCCTGCCAATCTGCAGAGCTGCCATGACTTCAGCAGGCCTGTACTGATTCCCATCAGCTCAGGATCTGGTAGTAGATGACAGTACTTGAAGAGTCTAATATTATCCCCTAGCCTCCCACTTGAGCACAGAACAACAGAGGCAATGAAAACATGTACTTCAGAGCTCTTTGGGACGCCCATCGTTATTTTCTTGTCACACTGCTTCTCAGCACAGTGTAAAGGAGGCAGCTACACGGTGTAACTTCTACCTCAGCTATAAAACATGAAGGAATTGTTTTTTAACACTGAGCTGCTGGTTGAACTCCACTGGAATACAGTCACACTCAACAATACCGCTCTCTTCTCTGAACAGTCAGCAGCTACAATTCATCACTACTGACATACTGTCAGATACTAGGTCAGGTCATGGCATCCAGCGAGCCAGCAAGGGGTCAAAACTTCAGTCTATACTCAGCTGTAACAGAAGCCTCTGTTAGGCTTTTGCAGTCCTCTTTGCCAAAGAAATCTTTTATCCCAGGGGCTTTCCACTGGGTTTTATTTAAAAAGAAAGGCAAAAGGCAGCACCTCAAGGAAAAGTCTGGTTCAATTTCATGGATTCCATTCCTTCTCCTCCCCAACAAGTACAACAAGGGGTCTGAGTGTTTTGGCTTTTTACTGGTGCCTGCAGTGGCAGCCTGCCAGAAGCCACTGAGTGCATACAATGAAGGGATGTCGTATTGTGAAATGCAAAGACAGAATTTGCAAAGATGCTCCTCAAGCCAGTTATTAACTATGATTCATCCCTGTCTGAACTGAACGGGGAGGAGAAGAGCGATTCTAACACCCAGTATCCCAGCCTCCCAGGGTACTCGCATGCAGAACTCCCACTGACTTTCAGTATCAAGCTTCCATCCCCAGGGGAGTTATGCGATCAAACCATCTTGCTTCAAAAGGATCGAGGTTTTGAGCCCCAGGTACCTGGACAGCACTGGAATGGTCATTCTGGCAGGCCAGTTCCTGTTCCACTTCAGACACCTCCAGCAGGTTCCGCTCCCCAACCAGTCGGGAGAGCTCTCCCACCACCGTCACGTGCTTCGACACCGTGCCAGACATCTTCTTGAACTGGGGGTAGTTCTCCACAAAAGCCTGCAATGGGGAGCCCAAAGCAAACAGTTCTTCAAAAGAAGAGCCAGCCACAGCAGATGTGTGCAACCCAGTGATAAATCAGATAAATCAACCTGCGTCGATGGAAGCAAGACCAGTGCAGGTATATGGACTACCAGGCACCTCAATCCCAGCAGCCTGTAGGGTTTCTCCTAATTACAAGATGATTTCTGCAAGGGATGTACTTTTTATTTACTCTTCAAAGAAAAGGATCCAGTATCTCCAAAGACAACACCAGGATTCTCTGGATCTTGAGCCATGGCTGAATTAACAGTCTGTGCTGTGAGCTGTTGCCAAATAACCTGGCTCAGATCTGAAGTCCCCACAGCTGTACTGGGGTGAGCTCAGCACTTAAACCAGAGCTTAGCCATTCGATTGTAGGGCTTCAGGATTCCAGCAAACTCTAAGCAGCAGCTCAGAGAGCAATCAGAGCAGGCAAGCTTGTAGACCACACTGAGTGGTGTGGAATGGCTAAGCCAAGTGCCCAGCCTTCAGCAAAGAACCCCTGCAATGAACACAGTGCCAAAAGAAAGGTCCCACTCCCCAAAATGAGCGCAGCACAGAGATCTGAACTGTTGGTACTGGTAGCATGGACTATCAGCGTACAGACAGTGGTGAGCTGCACTATCCTGCAGGAATGAGCTTTAAAGAGCCCAGTGAGTTATGTATAGATTGTCTGTACCTTCATATCTGCTATGGATTCCAGCTTCTGCTGCTCCTTAGGTTTCCTCCTCTGGAAATCCTCCATAAGATTCTTGATGTTACTGCCAATCTCTGCAAAGTTCAGGTACATGTTCTGCAGGGAACAAGAGCAGGATCTGAAAGCCATTCTAATACAAGTCTCAGTGCCACTGGAACAAGCCAGCACTCCAGGCCCCAAACACCCAAGTGCCATTGCACGTTGTCACCCTGAGACCCAAGCCTGAAGCGACCAACTCTGCAACTGCCCAACGTTTCATCTAAACCATTAGTTCAGGTCAGATGCTGTTCACATTACGGGTTGATTTTCCTAAGTCCATCACCACCCCGGTGCTCAAAGTCATAGGACAGTTCCTTTCACGTGGCAAACCCAAGAATGGAACCTGATCCCCAAATTCAGCCCCTCCTGAAGACCTCACTGAGGTACCTACGTTGGCGTAGAACTCATCATTCTCAGCAGACAGGACCACCTCTCGGAGATCCTTGCTTATCCCCGGCACCCGAGAGAGGTCGATGCGGTTGTTGTTAATCCCCAGCAGCTCATGAACCATAGCCTGGTACGTCCACTAACAAGGACAGTGAAAGAGAAAGGCAGATGATGACCTCAGTAAGGTAAAGCTTACTTACAGTTAGGTTTAACTCAAAGCAAACCAGTTTATCTGCCCCTAGTTGCCTCCCTCAAACTTTTGCCAGGTGGTTACAGTAAGAAATAAACAGAACTTCTTGTCCCAAAGCAAGAGATGCTGGGGCAAACACAAAGGAAAAGCACCCTGTTCCAGGGGTTCAAAAGACACAACTCTCTAAGAAGAGCACTGAGGATTAATATTGCTGTTCAAACAGCTCTGCCACTGGCATCTCCCCCTCCTCTGCCTGGAAGGGATGTGTATTTTTGGCTGCAGAGGTTCCATAGGTACGATTTCCTATGTGTCCCTTGGCTTCTTTGCAGCAGGAGTGTTCCTGCACATCACTGAGTGACTATATCCTGGGAAGAGTAACACTAATCTAGAGAGAAGACTGAAAGCAAATCAGAGCACGGACAAGCCTGACACTCCATTTACATTCACCTGAATCTCTCTTTGGGATAGAAAATCTCTGCCCAGCAGAGAATGCTTTTGGTGCCCAGTGCTGAGTGCCATGCTTAACCCTAAACAATGAGTGAGCTGTGTTTCTGACTGTCAGATTGCTCCAATAATACAGCTATCCTCACCAGTTCTGCACCACCATCATTACAGAAGCACTGGCTGCAGCTCCAGTCGCTGCCCCATCACCAGACTGAGCTACATCTGAGTGTAACCCACAGAAACGAGACAAAAGATTCTGCCAGAATCTGCAGCACAGCAGAGAAAACCACAAAATCCACATATAACACAGCAAAATGATTCACCTGGTTCAGAAGTGGGGTGATGGCATCATCAGACCGGTCCAAAATGAGAAGCAGAGGAGGAACCTCAGTGCGCCGAAAGTCAAACAGCTCATACTCTTTTGTGATAACTTGCTGAGGAGAAAAGGGGGAGGGGGGGGAAACCAATTGGACCCAGAAAATGTTCCCTCTTAGTTTGCTGAACAAAAAGCAAAGAGCTGGTGAAAAACAAGTTGTGCTGCTATCTCAGCCTGCACTACTAAAGATGAAATACCACCTGCTCTGAAAAGGCTCTGGGTAACCTACTGCAGTCTACAACACCTGGAGGAAATATGGTTCTTTGCCTGGGAGCTGGCAGAGAGGAGGGATGTGACCTGCCCAAAGCCAGGCAGCAAAGTAAATGACACAGTTTACAAGAATCTGACTGAAAAAAAAGGGTATTTCCCTCAAACACACCAGTATGTAAAGAAAAGATTAAAATAATAAAATTTAAGGAGGTTGCCAGGCTTAATTTCACACTGCTCCAGGTTCTCAGTGTACCTTCACACACTCAGCGAGTCTCTTGGCTGACTCAGAAGAGAGCTGGTACCGAATCATGGGGCACTTCTTCAGAGACAAAAGCAGAGCAGTCAGCCCTTGGGTTGTCCTGGACAGTTGAGCTGGATCCCAGCTCCGACCCTGGAAGGAAAAGCCACATCTAGTACAGACACTCCATTCCCAAACTCTTTCTTACATGAAGTTTTGTAATAAACTACAGTTTGACAGAAGGAACAGGTACTGCTGAGGCCACAATCTGGATTCCCCAGCATTCCTCTCCCTGCAAGAATCAGCTTCCCCTTAGTGACACTCAAAAGCAGCCTGCCTGCCCAACATCCCACCACCACACCCAGTTTGTTGTGGCTACTGGTCTCTTTATTAACCATAAAACAGGGCCCTGGAGGAACATTTGTCTGTTTGTTGGGGTTTTTTTTCCCATACCTGGCAGCAGCCCAAGAGGTTGAGGGAAAAAACGTGCGGATTCACTGCAATGTAGTCGCCGTAGAACTCCTGCCAACAAGCAAAAGCAAATAGTTAGGTGGCTTGCCAACCCCTATTCAGACTGTTCTGCATGTTCCAGCATCAGCCACACCAGCACTAAAATCCTAAGCAAAGCACAGACTCATTGGCTCTGACTCTTCCTCCTTGCCCCAAGCCAAACCCCTCCAACCCCTACGCTTCTGCTGACAGCTCCACCGCCAACTTTCCAGGGCCAGGAAAATCAGGGGACACCAGAGTGGTTCCTTCTTTTAGTCTTTAATCCCTATGTTCCTCTTTTCTTCCATCTAAGACTGCTGCACAGTGCTGCTGCCCACTGTTCAAGAGCTACAAGATTTGTTAGCTTGCATGTTTGCTTTGCTGGTGCTTTTCGATTAAGAGATCTATTAAAAATAGTCAAAATTCACCTGAACTTCAGCCACAACTTCTTGTTCATCAGCCTCAGCCAATGACTTGACATCACTCTTACTGATCACATTACTGAAATCTGAAAGAAAACAGTCATGAGAGAACAGCTGGGTTTTTCCCCTGGAGACAACAGAGATCCTGTGACCCTCACCCCTGCAATTAGGATCCAGAAGTTACTTAATAGGGATACTCCAAACTAATTCCTGCCTAACTTTCTGCCTCTGGTGCCACCATGGGACACTTCAGGGCTGGAAAGGCACTACTGGCTCCCTCCCATCCTCTCCCCAGCCTAACACCAGCACCGATTAAACCTGCTTGGAGTCAGGAGATCTATATGCATAAAACCCCCAAGTAATATTAAATGGCTGAACACAGCGATGGCCACATCTCTTGGAGCTCTGTGGCACTGCTGTGCTAGCAGGTCACCACCACCCTTTCCTGGTGCTGCGTTCCTGCAGAGCAGCAATGACATCTAGAGGCCTCTTCAGCTCATTTCCCAAAAATCCCACCAAAGAAAAACTTGTGCTGGAGGATGAGATTTCAACACAAACCCAGCTATAGTTGTTCTGCTTAATTTTCCAAACTACAGAATATTCTCTGGCATGAGCTGGGCATGTGAGAAACACCTGCCTGACATGCCAGGCATGAGAAGATGCCATGCAGCAGGTTTAATCCAAGATTTTTTAGATGTGAAGTCTAAAACCTGTCTCTGAACTATTTACTTTGGAGATCTGGGCTAGTCTCTCCTACAGTGCACCTCAGTTTTCCTTACGAGAGGCACTTCACCCCCACCATTTGCTTCCTTTCACGTTTATGAAGCAACACAAAGCTTTAAAATCCCAGAAACTTTCAGGGATAAGCTGTATTGGAGGGACACAGATTGATGGTGTCGCTTTGTAAGGACCTCTTACAGGTTGCTTCAGTTTAACTGTGGTGCCTGACAGGGGTGTACCCTTTGCTAATAGAATTTGGTGACTTTTTGAGCAAAACCCCTGGGATTCACACATTCTCAGTGTGTCAGTGGGGGCCTGACAGCATGAGTGGTCACAGGGCCGGTATTTTCTGCCCAACATCGACTCAGTTGCTGACTGATGGGTCTGACTGACGGGTCTGACTGACAGGTCTGACTGACTGGACAGGACGGGCCTCACTTACAAACAAAATAGATGCTGTACTTCGGCCTCCGCAGCTCCTGAATGAGGAACTCCACATTCTCCTGGATGAGGACAGCACCAGGGAGGGCAGATTTAAAATAAAAAACACAAACAAGCAAACAAACAACGTGGGGTAAGCAGGGAGCTGAGCACCCAGAGCCCCTGCCCGGCCCCAGCCCCGCGGGGTGACTCTACCTTGGTGGGCCGGAGGAAGCAGATGGCCTTCAGGTGCTTCATGGCTTCCCTGTTGGTAGAATCCAGGCGCTCGAAGAGATAAACCTCCTTCTGCAGGATCTCGGACTGCGTGTACACCATGCTCACGATACCGGTCTGCGGGCGGGAGGCGGCAGCGCCCATCACCCCAGGCCGGGCCTTGGGCCTCACCGGCCCAGCAGCGGCCCCCGCCCCGGCCCGGCCCCGCCGCTCACCGTCTCCCGGTCCATGAGAAGCACCTTCATACCCGGCCCGCTGTCCTCTATCATCTTGGACACGTACTGCTTCACGGCCAGCACCGCGTTCATCTTGGCTCCGCTCGGCTCCGCTCGGCCCGGCTCCGCTTCCCCGCCGCCGCCCGCCTGGGAGTTGTAGTCCAGCGGCGGCTAGGCCGGAGGGGCGGGGCGCCGCGTCCGACTACAGCTCCCAGCCTGCCCGCTCAGGGAAGGCCCGGCCCGGTTCCCGCCCAACGGGTGCGGTGTGATGGCGGCCCGCGGGGATGAAGGGATGGAGGAAGAGAAAGCGGGTGTTCTCAGCCGGGAGTGGCACCTCCGCGCCCGCAGTAGGGCCGGGCCCCCGCAGCTTCCCCCCTCCGCAGCCCCTCGGGGGAATCCCGTAGCCGCCCGCGGCTCGGGCCCTCGCCCTCCCTCAGGGGCCTGAGGAGGCCCCGAGCTGAGGAAGGAGCTGAAGAAGGGGGTGGAAGCGTCCCGTGGGGGCGAGAGGGACTGAACCCACCTCTGTGTCCCCGTCCCCCTCCTACCGGGTGCCTTCGTGCCCTGTGAGTACTTGGAGACCAAGGTGGGTCCCTCCCCTCAGCGCCTTTGCTGTCATTTCCCAACAACCAGAAGGTTAAAAAGAATTTAAAAGAGATGCATTAAAAGGCCGTTTTGATACTGTGCCTGATCAAGTGAGCAGGGCAATCCTTGCTCTCCAATGTATGTAGCCATAGGGCAAGGGGGATGGTTTAAATTACAGCAGGACAGTGTTAGACGAGACCTTAGGAAGAAGCTCTTCCCTTTGAGAGTGGTGAGACACAGCGACTGGTTGCCCATAGCTGTGGAGAGGACGCACCCCTGGAAGATACTCCAGGTCAGGTTTGATGGGGCTCTGAGCGACCTGATCTAGTGTAAGGTGTCCCTGCTCGCTGCAGGGGGTCGGACCAGATGGCCGTGGAAGGTCCCTTCCAACCCAACCTACTGTGTGATTATATGATTCTATGATATAATCCCCCCCAAGTGAGCTGGCACCCAGTTCTGGGAAGCTCTGGGCTTGCGTGAGGTGATGCTGGCCATCAGTGCAAGTGTCCTGTGGACAAACTGCTGCCTAATTCTATATCCATCCAGGATAAATACAGCAATTTCATCCTCAATTAATAAATCTTTCCAGTTTCTGGTGGCTAAAGTTCTCTGACAAATTGAGGTCTTCATCAGCTTTGTGCTTGAGAATCATTCTGACAACGTGTTTTGCTTTGGTTTTGAAGTGAGAGTGAGAGACTTCCCGGCGAGGTACCTGACACCTTCCAACGACACCGATATCTGGGTAAGTATGTCAGCATTTAAAAAACAATTCTGAGAGCCTTTTAAGGGGATTAAATATCTGTAAATAAGTGTTTTGCTATATGCTGCTGTGCCAGCAGCTGGGGACAAGGTCACCAAGTAAGATTCATATCTGGGGTGGGACCACGATTTTTAATGTGATCCTGAGATCTCCCAACTGAAAAGATCTTGGTCTTAATTACTGTTCCAATCAAGCTTTCATTTGAACTGTTCTTTGTGCTGCTGCTGGGTTAAACCCACCGGTGACCAGATGAAGGCATTCTGGGTTTGAAATGTTTCAATGCAAATAGCCTTCATTAGAGAGGATCTAATGGATCAAATTAAGCATTGTGTGACTTGAGCTGCTGATTGCTTTCATCATTCAAGGGCAGGAGTGGGTGGGGGGTGCAGACCAGGCTGAGCTCCTTGGAGCAGGCTGGCCTGGCTGGAGTGGAGAGCTCTGACCTGGTGTTCCCTGTCTCCTTAGGCTGTGCTAACTTGCCTATGTGATGTTTGGAGTTTAACCACATTGCTCCATCTGTCTCCCTCTGTCGAGGTTTATGAATGGCAGAGACACTTTAAATACCTTCCTCATTTCTTGCTCCTTTTGTTTTTAATTAGGAATAATAAAAATGTGGCAGTTGCTGCCCAGCTTGTTGAAAGTCCAGGTGGCTGCACTGTGTAGACGTGTTTAAACACAAATCACATGCATTTCCATTGCAATCCTGTTGTCCAGAAGTGGTGGAGCTCAGCAGAGTTGGGCAAATGGGATGTGTTTGCAGGCAAGTGATGTAGAGGTGATGGACTGAGGCCACGAGCTCTTCACCAGGGTGATGTTTCTGACAGCCTAGGACTTCTTACAGCCCGGGCGTAGCGCAGAGGTCTGGGTGAAGAGCCATGCAGGTGCTTGCAGAAAGGCTCCTTTGTCCACGTTGCTGCTGTAACCTCGGTCCTGATGTTTGTGTGGCAACCAGGAGAGGGAACAGGAGAGCGTTCCCCTTGCCTGGTATCACCAAACAGCTTCACCCTCCTTTGAATACAACCACATTAGAGGTGTGCCCTTAGGCTGCTTGGTGGAGAGAGCAACTTTATTACTTGGCTCCTAGTTAGGCAGATCCAGAGGAGGCAGAAGTCATCCTCCCTTCTGCTGACTCCAGGGGAGTTGGGCCACGTCAGAGCTGCTGTCTCTGAATTGCATTTATTTATTTATTTAGTCTGCTCACTTTATTTTTGGCTTCCAACCTTTTGTTCTTGCAAGGGATGCTTCCTTGCTGTGCTGAATCTGGAGTCCTTGTGCCTGCCTAACCCTGTCACAAGTGATGTATTTGGGGGTATCAGTTTCAGTGTGTGTCATAGCTGATGGAAATCAAACCAAACCCACCATAAATGTAACGATTTCTGCTGTGCCTGGTTCTGGTGCTGGTGTTTTACTCTGGTTGTGGGTCTTGGGGGTGTTGTGCTGAGCCCTGGGCTGGGTGCTGTGAAGGAGTGTGTGGCTGCCTGGGGCTTGCCTTGCTCTGACTCCCTCCTGCTCCCTGAATCCATTGCCACATGATGGAGCACAAGGGAGCGCTGGGCTACAGCTTATAAATGCACGAGGAAGGATCTAGAGATAAATTTAATGCAGATTTATTGGTGGATGGGGTCATAACACCTCAATTTGGGAACAGCATAATGTCCTACCACATACAGGGATGTGGTCTCAGGGTTAGAGCGCTGCCCTGATGCCTGTGGTTGCTGGTAGCATGTTGATTCACCACCTTAGTCACCTCCTGGCTGTCAGCTTTTCTCCAAGTTGTTTTGGGATCCACTCTGAGGAGGAGAGACATTTATTACCAGCACAGGGGGAAACATTGCTGGTCTCTCCATGGCTACTGCACAACTGGGGACTGTCAGCTCCAAATCAAGTGTGAAAGGGGGTGGAGGAGGAAAAATAAAACAGGAGGCAGGTAGTTGGATGCAGTAGAGGCTTTATTATGTGAGGTGATGGTTATATACCATAGAGAATACAGCAGTGCAGACCACAGAGCAGGTACTCTCTGGTTTCCAGCTGGTACATCAGAGGGGGGATATTTTAGCAGTAAGTGCTTCCAGAGGAACTGCTTGGTACAGTAGATCCCCCGACTTGAAAGCCAAGTCCTGTTTTCCACTATTTTACACTTACTTATTTCTGTGGGTTGCCTACAGAGTGAAGCATGGGGTTAAAGCACAGTTTCTTTACAAAATTTTAGCTGGGGAGGAAGGACCTGTTTTTTCTGTGGGCTCTGGGCTAGTTGGGGTCACTTTGTTGCAATGTCATCCATGTGAGTGGCTATGGTAAAGCTCACATATCCTTTACACTGGCAGTTGTGGAAGAACTGTCTTCATGTAGTCGAGATCTGAGCCTGCTGTAGATGCCAGGAGATTGTAGGTATGAAGCTAGGAGACCTCTAAATCTAACACAGAATATAACATGGAGAGGAGTAAGTAAAGGGCTGGCTTGGAAAGGTGTGAAGTTGTCCACAAGCCCTGGTGATCGCCGCGGAAGAGTTGTGCTCCCGAAAGCTGTGCCTGTGAACTCAGCTCTGGCTGTGCGTCTTCCTCTTCACTGCCTGGTTGCGGTGTGGGCACCTCCCTGGGGCTTACTGCTGCCCACAGTTGTAGTGGTAGCTGTTGGACCACTGGTAGGAGTAAGGACACGAGGTGTGTTGGTACAGGTGAGCCGGAGCGCATATCTGCGGGCATCCCGCAACGCCCGGCTGCGCGCAGTGGGACACGCAGAGCTGCTCCCTGCCCTGCGGGAACGCCACCACGCAGGGCTCAGGAGACCTGGGCCTGCAGGAGGAAGAGTGGCCTTCCACGACGTGAGTCTCCACGCAGCGTGGTGAGCATGGTGTGGAGCACTTGGGGCTGCTGTGCAGTGCCTTCCTCACGGCGCACAGCTTGGCGCCCCTGGGAGCGCACGGCGTGCACGACACGCACTTCACGGCGCTGGGGTTGTGGCATTGCATGAAGACTGGGGTGGGGTGCTTCAGCCCACCTGGAACATAGCACTGCTGCTTGTACTGGTACCCATAATAAGCCATTGTTCTAGGGTGGAGATGGACCTGCAAGAAGGGAAGGAAGAGAAATGAATTCCTTGCAGATCACCACCTGTATCTGACAAGCTGCCTTTCTGCTGGGACTCTCAACCCTTTCTCAATTCCTCCTTTCTGTAGCAGGAACTGCACAGCATTGCATTTAACTAACCATCTCTTTCACAGCTTCATTATCCCTGGGAGAAGGGGAGTTCCAGGCATAGGGAAGTGACCTGCATGCTTCAGCTAGTGAGGCAATGGCGTATCTGGGATTAGTGCTGAGGTTCTCATCCTTTTGTGGTAAGGACTATCATTTATTAGCTTTCCAGACACTTCTGTTGAAACTGGAATCGCTTTCTGCTGGCAGTAGGTAAAGCACAAGAAAGCATTGCCCTTCATGCTAATTTAAATTGCAGAACACAGGATTACTATCTTTGTAATTGGCAGGGTGATGTGGCAGAGCTCTGTTTTTAAAAGCCTGATGTTCATTAAGGACAGAGAGACTTTTCATAGTCTGGCTCAAGCTGCCGGTGTCCCATGTGAGTAGGAAAAGTCATATGTGATTCTCTGTGTCTCAGGATGCTGCTGGCTGTGTGTTTGCTTCACTGGCTACCCTGAACCATGCCTCCTCTTGTGCTTGCTCCTGAGTTTGCTCTGGTAGAAGCTGGGGACCAGAAAAGGAGGAAGAATCACAGGAGGTGTCCATTCCAAATACCTGATTGAGCATGGAGAATTGCTGAGACCTTGGTTCTCCTAATTAAAATGTAAAATCTGGCTGCAAATCAGCTTTGCTCAGCATCAGCAAATGGCACTTGGGCGTCTGTACTTTGCAATTTGGTGGCAGCTGCTTCTGTAGATCTACAGGACTCTTAAGAACAAGATCCTGAGGGTCAGGTTCCAGCTCCTGTATATCAACATCATTTCTTTATAAAGATCTCGGCTGCCAATTAACTGCCAATTAACTGCAGACCTGTGAGAAAAGCCAGGCAGGATCGGATCAGGGTTTTCTTGCTACGTTTCAAAAGTGGGAAGGTAACATTAGCTCTTGCAAAGAAGAATCCCCCAATAAGTGTGTATAAAAGGCTTCCTGAATATGCAGAAGCCAAACTTTCCTTATCCCAGCTAAAAATTGCCCTCTGATATAACAGAAGCAATCTGCATCCTGATGGGCAGCTGCCCACAGAAATAGTTACTCAAACCACTAAAAGAAGTGGCTTCTGATACAGGAGAAATTAGAATTCAGTGTTTTCAAAGCTAATTAAAGATACAGGTACCTAAATGCCCAGACCAAAGCAGAAACATCCCATCCCATATTGGGTGAGGTTCAGTAAATCACAGAATCATAGAATCACAGACTGGGCTGGGTTGGGAGGGACCCCAAGGATCACAGAGCTCCAACCCCCTGCCACAGGCAGGGCCACCAACCTCCAGGCCTGGAGCTACACAAGGTTGCCCAGGGCCCCATCCAACCTGGCCTTGAACACCCCCAGGGACGGGGCACCCACCCCCTCTCTGGGCAGCCTGTTCCAGCCCCTCACCACTCTCTCTGTAAAAAAACTTCCCTCTAATATCTAATTAAATATTAAATCCCAGCCTCAGCCTTCAAACCCCCTGTCTATGCCTGTAAAAATAAAGAGTAATGCCCAAGAAAGATCCTTTAAAAGAAACAACCCTCTTAATCTGCAGTGTCAGGACCTGCAGGACCAAGATTCAAGTTCAAAGCCCCAACAAAAGGATCTTTTGCTAGTCAGAAATAAGCAAATAACTTACCTAGCTCGTGGCTGAGAGCAAGAACTGGATTGAAAGCTTGGCAATGCCCGTCTTTATATGGTCCTTTTAGACCGTATGGAAAACCTGAGCCACTGGGTATTGAACCCTAATTAGATATGGGACTGAATTTGTTCATGTGGAGCTTCTTCATTGGCTGTAATTATTCTACTCAGTTGGGATTATTAGTATGTTGTTATCCCCAAACACCCCGAAATGTGCCTCACACCCTGCGGGTTCTTTTCATTTCAAACCTTTATGGGAGAAGTAAAAAAACCACCTTTCATTCCATTCACCTGATTTGTTAGGCAAGGAAATCTACCCCTCTCCTCCTAAAGCTCCTCTTGACAGACTGACAGGCAGCAGGGAGGGAGCGTGGGCAGCGATCGCACCCCCTTGTCTTCCTGTAAATACAGGTAGCAGAGGGGGGGGCAATTGTGGAGGAATGTGGCTTTACAAAGGGTGTCTGGGAGACAAACCCAAACCTTGGCACTCAGCTACTCATGGTGCATCTGCTCTAGTGCTCTTCCAACTTAATAAGAGTCCTTCCATGGTTTTATGAGGCGTTGTGGTTGGTTGCTTGTTCTGGCTGGGAACAAGGTCAGCGTGCAGCTGACACTGCCTTTCGGTGGGGTGTAAAACTCTGCAGGGCTCTGGCCAGGACTTGCAAATGGCAATCTGCTTAGGAGCTGGCATAGCTGACTTGAAAGGAATCAGGATTTTGCCAAGGGTTTAAAAATCTTGTGGTGGAGGCAGGGCTTTGGACAGGCAGCTGTAATCCTGATTGGGTTAGCAGTTGTGTTGGTGACATCTCCTTGGGTTCCTTGGGTGAGAAACGTGGAATTACCAGGTAGGGCTAGATTATGGCATCCCAGTGATGGCAAAGGGGAGAGTGCCTTTCTCACGAGCCCATTATCATACACTGGGACCATCCCAACACCTACTGGTTTGCACTTAAGCCTCAGCTGTGCCTGTGCACATCTGTACGTGTGCCTTGAGTTTGCTCTTCACCTTCCCATTGCACAGCTCACGACACAGCATGGAGAACCTCAGCTGCTGGGAATCACAGAACACTTTGGGTTGGAAAGGACCTCAAAGATCATCTAGTTCCAACCCCCTGCTGTGGGCAGGACACCCTCACTGGACCAGGGTGCAGCGAGCAAGCATCAGGGCTGGTTTTGGGATGTTTGTAGAACACTTCCGAGCCTTTCCTGGGCATCGAGCTGCATGGTTGGGCCTTCAGAAGTAGAATAGCTTTGGACTTTTTCTGGTGGGATATCTAAAACCTTGTTCACATGAAAGCTTTTTTCCTTTGGGAGAAACAAACCCTGAAATGCAACAGTAAAATGCAATTTTTTAATGCAATCTTTGAATGCAAAGGAGAAGTGGAGAACATGCTGCTGCCTGAAGTAAAGCAAGTTAAGCTAAACACAGTTCCAGGGCTTCAGCAGATTTTATTTCTAATAATTCTTCACTGTTTGTTCCACACTTTCATAGTCACAAAGATGTTCAGCTCCTTCATAAATCTGTCTGTGGTGTTTCCCTGGGCTCAGGGATGGATTTGACTCATGATACCTGCCTGCTTCTTTTGAACCCTGTCATCGAATTGATGTCTTCAGAGGGCTCCCTGCTCCTGTGGTGAGCTCTAGCTTGGTCCTTTAAGGTTTTATACATCTTTCCTGCAAATCCTTACAGATAGAGGACTATTCAATTCTTTTGAAGAATCTCATCAGCTAAATACAGAATAAATGTGTCCTGTCAGCAATTTCTGAGAGCTTGAAGGTGTCGGTGGCTTCTCTGCAGCCAGGGTGCTCCCTCCATCTCCTGATGGATAGAAAGATGATGATTTTTGTGTTTAATATCTTTAGTTTTTAAGGTGCTGATTTAGCTTCTGGAGCTTGTTTTGACTGGTGGATGGAGCTGACACGTGCACTCTTCTGCTGCATTCCTTCCTCATGGACACACAGTTTGGGTGCTGAGTCCTGGCTGTGGTTTATGGCTTGACTCATCATTTTTATTTCCTTGTCTTCTCCAGCAGTTGTTATGTTGGGTTTGGTTTTTTTTAACAAGAGTATTACATCAGTTGTCTAGAAAACTAATGAGCTTTTACAATGGGCTTTGAAAATGCTTTCCAAAAGCATCAGCATACCTACTCTGTGTCATTAACCTTGATGTTCAGATAAATGGACCTTGCAGTGACACTGACCCCAAGCACTGTGCAGGAAACAAATCCCAGCAGTGTGGTTTCCTCTCATGATGGGTTGAGTATCTTGACTTTTCAACAGAGGATTATGAAAACATTTCTGAATTAAGACTTAACATTTATTTTTCTGTTGCCTAACTTCAAAATAGCCATTAGGTATGTGATGCTGAAGTTTTGGAGGAACGACTTGAGGGATAAATTGCTACCCAATCCAAGCTGAGATAAAGACATATGTTGCAATTCACATGGTTATCTTCAATTATGGAGAAGACAGAGCCAATTTTCTAAAGGAATTGCAACTATCCTATGTCATCCTCAAGCATTATGACACTATGAAGATAAATCTGAGCATGCAATTAAAGTAATAAAGCCTTCCAGTCACTTCCCATTGTTGGGGATATCTTCATTGAGGTTTCTACTCCTCAGTAGCCTCTAATACAATGGGGTCTAGTCCTGCCCCTCAAAGTAATTTTGCTGCCAGTGGGATGATAGATGAGATGGCTTCTTTGATGTTTGTTGGAAGGGGGGAACTTTGCTCTGCAGCACTACCCCATCCATACACACGCTGCCACTGAGAGACAGCGAGAAGGATTTAAGGTGAATAGAAGAGCCCCAGCAAGTCCTCTCTCTTCCTACAGAAGTAGCAGAATATCTTTGTTTTTAAGAAAAATGAAGCTTAAATCAGATCAGATGAGTTGGTTCAGCCTGGTGGGTGGGTTTGTGTGGCACAGGCCAGTGCAAGCCTTGGCTTTATGTGCTGATTGCTGCTGATGCCTCCTCGTGATGCTGCCTGACATGGATGATGATAACCCCACACTGGCAGTTGCAACATCTCAGCAATTGGGATTCCAAAAGGCATCTTCCCCTCATCATTTTATAGGCACAACACATGTTGTTATAATGGCTTTAGGTTCCCTTTTATTGAAGAAGCGACTCTCTGGAAAGAATTCCTGAGAAGGTCTTGCCTAAGTCACACCCTTTTTGTTGTCTTTTTGCCATTCCACCTAATCAGGTCATGATTTAGAGCTTCACAGCACAGGATGTTTAATTTCATATAAAATACAGCCATACCCTTTTTATTCTTCTCCTTATTTTTAATTAATAAAGTTTTTATGTTTAAAGAAGCACATGCTTGGTGCCTAATTCTAGGAGCTGTGCTGATTTATTTGGATTTCTGCGGTATGCCAGAGCTTTGACCAGTTTCATCACAGAACCATGACCCTAGGCCAAGAACACAGGGTTATCCTTCACTTTTACGACTCTTCCAGGGCTGAGCCAAGTACATTTTCTTCCAAGCAAAGTGGCTGTTTGCTGCCTGCCCAGGAACAAGCCCATTCATGGGAGACATCAAGCACAAACCACGTAAACATTCTGTCTTTCTCCCAACATTCAGAGAGTCCCCTCTATATAAAGTTGAAATAGCAACTGGAAGGCTGGTAAAGTACAGGTTACAGGGTAGAAACTAATAATTACAGAGAGTGATTTATTTAAACCGATTAACATTCATTAACAGAGTTAAGTCTTGAAAGAAATGTGTTTAGTAATTGATTAGGGTGTTCTGCATGTAGGTGATTCACGTGTTGGGCAGTCGAAGGGGCTGGTATAAAAGTGCTTGACATCAGATCATGTGTGACCACTTCTCTTGTCTTACTTCTCTTGGGAAGTAGGTAAGTTCCACCTGAATGCCTCTTTCTACAGAAGCCTCTGTAGTTTGAAGTCAGGGTGAGCTATGTGATGTTTTCTTGGTGTAGATGAATAGATTCGTGGTGGTTCAGCCGTTGGCTTTGGTAAATTCAGGGCTGGGTGATGAGAGCCAATTAACTTTTCATGAAAACTCATACCCAGATGAGAATCAATACACGATTCACAGGTGTCTTCTAGGACCTGAACTATGGGAACTCTGCCTTTACCTCTAGTCTGTTGGTAGTCCTTTTTTATTATGCTTGATGGTGAAACTTAGTGGAATTTGTGCCTTATTTTTCCTCTTCTGCTTCAGATTAACCACCCCTGAGAAATGGTGCACACTTTAAGCCCATGTACCGATGGCAGCGCCTCCCCCTGTGGGGTGGCTGTGCCACAGCCCATTGCCAACAGCTGCAACGAGCCCTGTGTTCGGCAGTGTCCTGACTCCAAGGTGGTGATCTACCCCCCGCCGGTGGTTGTGACCTTCCCTGGACCCATCCTCACCACCTTCCCTCAGCAGAGCGTCGTGGGATCTGCAGGAGCCCCTGAAGTTGGAAGTGGCTTTAGTGCTGCCCGTGCCCCGGGGGCTTCACACGTGTACGGTGCTGCGAGATGGGGACGGGGGTACCCGGTCGGAAGCTGTGGACCATGCTAAACCCAGTGAGCTGACAGAAGATGTCCAGGAGTTAAGCAGCATGTTGATAGGCAGCTGAGCTCCAGGGCACAGCATTTAGAAAGGGTTGAGCATTTGGAGCTGCCATTAAATGTTTCTGCAGATGCTCAAACCTCCTGAAAAATCCATCTCCATCCTCCTCAGATGACCTGTCCTGACTTTATGATGCCTTCCTATCTTTCTGAGTGCTCTCTCCTCAATTATATGGTGCTAATTCTTTGGGGACTTGTAGGTATCACTGTGGCAGTGCGAAGGGATCTGGCATGGCATCTGTCTGCCTTCCCTTTGCAGGCCTTTTCTGTGGCAGCTGATGCATATAAAAGGGTCTTGGAGTCAACTAGCCTACGCTCTCCTTCTGTCCTGTGTGTGTCAGGGCTGAGCAGCAACACGGAGCTGCAATAGGGAAGCGACATCAGTTATTACATGAATCACCTTGCATCTAACCACAGGCTGTGGGCAATTTGTAATCTGTACTATATAATCCTGCCTCTGCAGATCTGCTTCTTTCTCATTAAACATGACATTGCAAGATGTTATTGGCCTCTACGCGTGTGTGCGTCTCTGTTCCTCTCTGCTCCTCCTAACTCAGCTGTCTTTGTCCTGCTGCACCCAACCCATCCTCCTGGGCTGCCTCAGGACAATGATATTCTTTGGTGATTTGGCAGCAGGTTGTGTGTACATCTCCTTTCCTCTGGGCTGCAGCTGTCCCTTGGTGAAACTGCCACCCCATCTTTGCTTCCATCGGTCTTCATCTTGCTTGGCTCTGTGGAGCTTTTTCTCAAGTATGAGTGTGGTTGGTCACTGGCCCAGGTTGCCCAGAGAGGTGATGGAGACCCCATCCATGGAGATATTCAAGGTCAGGCTTGGTGGGGCTCTGAGTGAGCTGATCTAGTGAAGATGTCCCTGCTGGACTTTGGCTTAGATGGCCTCTGAAGGTCCCTTCCAGCCTCACACATTCTATGGTTCTATGATAAGTTTGGCTCTTCTGGCACTGTGTGTGGTACCCGGTGACCTCAGGCTCACCCTCCCCATCTGGGCAGTGGAACATCATCAGAGGTGAATACAGAGTTGGTATTAAGAAGAATCTGAAGCCAAGTGTGGCGTAAAACCAGCTATTTTTGAGTGTAAAAGTGAATTTTCTGGATTTCCTGCTTTGCTTGCTGCTTTACAACAATGTAACCTGAAAATGGATGGGGATGTTCATGCATGGAAGTTGGAATTTCATCAGGAATTCATAAATAATAAATATTTCACAAGGTTTTTGTGCTGCTTTCTGGGTCTGAAATGTTACATAGCATGTCAATACCTTGTTAGAGAAGGAGCATCGCTCTGGATCACAAGCTGGTGTCAAAAGGCTGGATTATTATGGTGTAGTCACTCTTTGGAGAATTATTGTCCTTGTGGAAGGAAAACAAAGCCACCAGGAATTGTAATAGTGTGTAATGGGCTGTTGGTGAACCTCAGACAAGGTGATTAAGCCAGATTCTCACCGACCACATAAATCCTTCCCTAGGAAAGAGAAATCCCCCAAACCTCAAAAGCCAGAGGAAGGGATTGCTGTTGTTATGCTAACGAGCTGAAGTTTATTACTGAGGCCTCTCAAGTTGAACTTCCCCTGGAATAAGTTCAGACTTGCACAAAACACCAAGTGGCAGTAAAACTAGGAGATTTTTTGCCAGTGGATTTTTATACAGCTATTTATAACCAACCTTTTATTAATTGTGGTATAAAAGCAACTCATGTGAAATGCTCTGAGACTTTCAAAGATAACAAGAATCCTCCTAAGAAGCTGCCAAAGTCTTTTTTAAGAGAGCAGAACCATTTGTTAATGTCTTTCAGGTTCATTATTGCCTTGGGGGGTAAGAATCTTCATCTAAACATGGTGAATTTTGAAATGCTTGTAGTTTCTCTTGCTCCTTCCAGCAATTTTTCTCATGCCATGTTCCACTTTCTCTTCTCTTGGAGGATTTTGTTGTATTATTTGCCTCTCTAAGAAACATTTTGAACCATGCTCTAGTCCAGTTTGCACGATCATCAGGGGCCCAGTTTCTCATCTGGGATGAGCTTCCTCTTTAAGCAGTGAATCTTCAGGCTGGAGGCATGTCCTGTGGCATGCCTCATGTGTGGCTTGCTCACAAGGAGCATTTGAATTGGTAATTTCCCCCCATGTATGCAGTAAATAAATACATCCTGCTCCAGACTGGCATTCAGAAGTTGAAATGAAATTACAGGAGTTGGTTTTCTGTTAACTAAATTAGCCCATCTGTCATTTATTATGATAATATCTCCTAGGCAGGCACAAAGTTCTTCTAATCATCTGACTTTTCTTAAGCCTTAGGGCATAAAACCCATGAAACAGGGAAAATGCTCCTCACACACCACTGAACAGGTGTATGAGAAGCTTGTGCTGGAGCTTCCTGAGATTTTAGGGTGGATCCATAGGGAATTGGGATCGGTGCTGTTGGCTGATGTTTGGAGGCCCAGGGAATATGAGGTGTAGAGACTGGCACCTGGGAAGGAATAACTGCTGGGATCAGGACAGGCTGGGGGTGACCTGCTGGAGAAGAGCTCTGTGGAGAAGGACCTGGGGGTCCTGGGGGGTGACAGGGTGGCCATGAGCCAGCAGTGTGCCCTGGGGGCTGAGAGAGACAAGGGGATCCTGGGGGGCATCAGGAGGAGTGTGGGCAGCAGGGCACAGGAGGGGATCCTCCCCCTCTGCTCTGCCCTGGTCAGGCCCCAGCTGGAGTGTTGTGTCCAGTGCTGGGCTCCCTGGGATCAAACAGCCAGGGATCTCCTGGAGAGAGGCTAGAGGAGCTCCGGGGATGCTGAAGGGCCTGGAGCATCTCCCCTGGGAGGAAAGGCTGGGTGAGCTGGGGCTGTTCAGCCTGGAGAGAAG
>VZTU01004587.1:0-14537 GCA_013400835.1 Zapornia atra | reverse complement strand
CAGTGAGGGTGAGGGAGCCCTGGGACAGGCTGCCCAGGGTGTGTGGAGTCTCCTTCTCTGGAGAGATTCCAGCCCCATCTGGATGCCAACCTGTGTGCCCTGTCCTGGGGACCCTGCTTTGGTAGGGGGTTGGACCCCATGGGCTCTGGAGGTCCCTTCCAACCCCTGTGTTCCTGTGATTCTGTGAGTCTGTGAATGGTCTGAACCCCAATTCTGCAATGATTTGGGACTTCTTGAATCACCCAGTGAATAGGTGACAAGACAACCTGATCCCTGCTAGCAACTAAAGGCTGAGCCCTGCAGTGAGGGCACCTGGGGTGAGAACCTGGTGGTTGGAGTCCAGTGATTGCATAAGGCTGTCCTGCAGTGGGGCAGGAGATCCCAGCTGCACCCTGGATCCCTGGGGTGGGGGGGACAGTGAGGGAGGCCTTAGCAGGGACAAAGCATCGAGGTACCCCGCTTCCAGAGCTGGAGATGGAATTAGAACAGGGGCATGTTCAAAGCAAGCAAGGAGAAGGAAGCGAGGTGGTGCCCAGGCTGCTTGGGGGGCTGTGGCAGCTCCAGGAAGGCTGAGGTTGGCTGGTAATTACAGCCACGCTCCCGAGGCATCGGGTGGGGACAGCTCCTGCTCTGGGAAGTGAGAGTGCCTCTGGAAATGAACCCAGTGGGATGTGGTGAAGGGAAGAAACGGCCTAAATACTGCTGCACTGACCAACAGGGACCTGATGTTAAGGTGGGGTCAGAGGGCTCCAGACAGGCCAAGAATTTCCCCCAAAGCTTTGGCTTCCCATGTTTTATCCTGTCTGTCTTCCTGTGCATCCCCACAGCAGCCCTCCTGCCCTGTGTGTGCAGGTGGGAAAAGCCTCATGTGCCAGAGGGCATCTGAAGGAGATAACCTGGATTTGTTGTGATGGGAGACTCCACCATATCCTCATGTTTCCCCTGGGGAATCCAGCCCTTTACGCTGCTGTGACAGCAGCTAGCAGAGGGATTACAAAAGATGTCTTAATAGTTTTGCTGCTTTCAAAGGGTTGTACTGATTTACTGCTGGCGTGCCCTGATGGGAGGCGAGGGTGGAGGGTGCTGTCCTTATCCTCTTTCTGGGGCGTCCTGATCTGGCTCTGTCTTGCTCAAACTAGGACACAAAGAGGTGAGCTCCAAGCAATGAGGCAGCAGTCCAGGCTTTGGCTGCTCTTTCCCAGAAATGGATCTCTGAGGTTCACCTGCTGTGGTCTAGTTCAAGGTCAGATGCTTTAGGTGAAAGCAATGACAGGGATGTAAAGGAATGGACTTTGGGCTGGAGAAATTGCATTTACAGCTTGGACACTACCCTGTTAACTGTTGCTGGTGTTGTGCTTAGGAAAGGGCTTCTCCAGTCTGCTCCACG
Source organism: Zapornia atra (assembly GCA_013400835.1). Taxonomy (NCBI): domain Eukaryota; kingdom Metazoa; phylum Chordata; class Aves; order Gruiformes; family Rallidae; genus Zapornia; species Zapornia atra. The sequence goes on along the minus strand of VZTU01004587.1, from coordinate 13,150 downwards.
AGTTATTTTCTTGACCCTCCACTTTGCTGGGTCAGCTGAGGAATGCAGAACCACCACCATGAGAAGAGAAGGTACCCATGTATGGTATCTCTTGAAAACCAGCCCCTCACAGTCACTTCTGCAGGAAGATTTTTGACTCCTGGTGATGTCTTTGATGTCTAACTGGGCTTGCATAGGATCCATGTGGTTTTGTCTAGCCTATGCTTGTCGAACCACCTTGTTCTGTGCCAGATTATAATCTTTAATATTATAAATCTAAATCAAGACTACTCAGTCTCCTAAGGTGACATGGTGGAGGCTGACAGGAACTCCCTGAATAACCTGGCTGTTCAGTTTGCAAAGGAGATGAGCACTCCAGCAGATGGTCGTGGCTTGGTTGCCTTTGGTCTTTTAGGTTTCGTTAACCTAGAGTGTCATTGCTCTCTTTCCTTGGCAGAACATGAGGCTTCAGCTCAACCCCTTGCTCCAGGAGCCTGTGTATGTCTGGTCATACAGACAGTCAGGTGATGCTCATTCCTGGAGAAGCCTTTGTGTAAACCCAGGGTCACAGGTTAGCTAAAATAAGGTAGACCAACTTCCTGCTCTGGGAAATGAGTTGGGGCTGGAGCATTTCAGGTGGAGATGTGGTGATGCTCTCTAACATCCCAGGTCTAGACCTCCCTCTTCCTGTGCGGTTGGGAAGGGTGGCAGTGCTTCTGGTCCCTTTACAGTGGCGTGTGAGCACAGACAGAAGACTGGACATCTGATACTGTTAAGCAGAGAGATTTTAATGAAAATAAGAAACAGTGAGTAACAGAAAGACTAAGTTTATAGTTTGCAAAAGGGTCTTCAGCAAGCAGAGTGTGTCCCATGCCGGATGACGCTCGTTCCTGGTGGAAACGATGGAGTTGGACAGTCCAGACGTGCTTCTTGTTTACAGAATGGCTTGTAAATCATGTTCACTGCCAGGTGAGGCACAGCATGGATATATAACAGGAGCTTCTCTATTAGATGTCATCTTTGGTGCAGGCTATAGCTCAGCAAAGCTCATGGTGCTTGTAGAAACTCCGATTACTACGGCAGTACAAAGCGACTGCGAATTAAGAGGCGCTTTACTCACACCTGGAAGCCTTGCTTTGCTCCATCAACATGCTGGGAAGATGCCTCAGTGCTTGCTGCAGTTCAAGCTGCCCTTTAGAGTAACAGTTGGAGAATCAGGAGATACTAGAGAGGGTGACATATGGGGTAGTCCTACACGGCCTTACACCCACGTGTCCCCCTGCGCTCAGCTGGGGGTGTGGGTGCTCGGTGCTTCTCAGCACTCTGACATTAGCCAGGAATCTGTGTCTTGGTCGCTATGTTTTCTGCTCTGGCATGGGTAGGAGTTTCAATAACCATATCTGTTGCCAAAACGATAAGAGAAGGGGTAGCCGTACCCAAAGCCGTACACGTCCCCCAACCCAGAGTAGCCCCCGTAGCCAATCAAGCCTCTGTTCCCATAGAGGCTCCCAAAGAGGCTTCTGTAGCCGTATGGGCTCTCGTAGCGGTACTGGTCCCGGTAGTAGCCATATGGGCTCCCAAATCGATAGACATTCTGCCCCCCAAAACCGTAGAGGTCTTCGTAGCCGTATGGGGAGTAGCGCCCATCGTCGTAGAGGTCCCTGTAGAAGGTCATTGTGTCTTGAGGGGGGTAAACCTGAAACACACACCCAGAAGCGAGGTGAGTCTGTGGGGTGCTGGCAGCAGGAGGGAAGGCTCAAAGCTCAGACAGAGCTGAGGAACCTCAGCAGGTCTTTCCATCCATCTCATTCCTTTTTCCAGTCTGAATCCCAAAGAACTTTTCTGGTTTTGGGGTTTTTAAAAAAATCTCTGACTATATAGAGAAAATATCTTTAGTGAGAACTGAACCTTCCCACCCCAAAAGTTAAAGAAATGGGAATAAATTAGAGAAAACTCTGCCAGTTCACACACTGCTGCTTATTCAGAGGAATCCAATAGCCAGCCACATGCATCCCCTTGTCTCACTCACTCAGCCTGGGATAAACTTAAAGAATGCAATGAAACAGAGGAATTTCTTCCACTTAAACCAGTAACTGTTACCTCAGTGTCCTTCTTGTGGCGAGGAGTCCAGAACTGGACCCAGCACTCGAGGTGCAGCCTCCCCAGTGCCCAGTCCAGGGGAGGCCACACGTACAGCCACATGTTAAATACATCATACATCTGTCCATACCAGTGCCTCTCACACACACATCCCTGTGCACACACACAAGTATTTATGCAGCCATACAGACATGGAGATGTCCCAGAAACCCATGAGAGTTGGAGCTGACTTACCTGTCTCACCAAGGCGAGTAGCTGCGGAGAAGTGAATAAAGTTTCAGAGCTGTGGGTCCCTATATATACCCTCCCCAACTTTGGTGGTAGTTATACAACGTATCTGGTTGTCTGCATTATTCCTCCAATTGGTGTAATTGGAGGCAGTGATTTTCATATTTCCAGAGTTTGATGGGGTGACACACGTGTAATACCTCCAGAATTTCTTTCATCTTAAAAGGAGAAGAAAGGGGCTCAGCACATTTCTAGTAAAATGACATGGAATTATTTGTAGTCAGATGGATCAGAATAATTCTGGGAGATGGTTGGACCATTACTGGTTGGGCAGTTTGCTCCTAGGGACTCCATTTGCTTGGCTTTTGCATCTATGGTGCAATGCACAGGGGAGAAAGGGAACAGGCTTCTCTTTGGTGTGCCGAAACTTCTCTCCAGCAGCATCATGACCTCTGCATTCTCCCTGGTGAGACTGGTGGGGATCTTGCCAGCAGCTTGGATTTATTTTAATTATTATTAATGTTCTACATCAGCAATTTTAGTTCCAAAATATTTCTTCCTATTTTAAACCAGGGATTTCTTTATTTTTTCTTCTTTTTTCCCCCCATTTTTCGACTTTCATCAAACACAGAATGCATCCCCTTATTAGGACTTAGGGACAAGAGACCTTGATGTACCTTGTAAGTGACCATATTATTAAATCTGGGGGTGTCTTTCAGTGCCAAACTATTAATATTTAAATCCTGCAACACTTTGCAAATTGGAAACATTAATGAGTGTTTATGAAGTGCTTTGGTATTCAAAATTCTGAGGAAGCCTCAGCATCCTGCTTGCTCATTACTGCCCTTATTTTATATTCAAATTAATGCCAGAAATTAGGTGAAGGTCATGCAAGGAGTTCTGGAGTGAACTCCAGCATTCCTCACTCTTACACCATCTCTGATGCACGTGGTGGATTCCTTATGAAGGAAATACTATCGTGGCTCCTTGGAAAATAACATTTAGTTAATCTCACAAAAATCCTGATCATTCCTTAGTTTCCAGACCGACTTAATACCTGTATTCCCCACTCTGCTGAAGCCCCCTCATGAATTAAACCCCAAACAGTGCCATAGTTCTAGTAGTTCTCTCCAAAACCTTTGGAGGAATGCAATTAAGATTTATTTGTAGTTCGTGCTGGTCCTGTTTCCTGAAGTTCCTATGACATTCAATATAAAATACCCAAATACCTGTTTATTTCCATTAAACAGGAAGCCTGTGCCATGCTGCATCAGATTTTCTGGTGAACAACAGATATTTTCAAACATGTGGGAAGTTTTTCCTTGGTCTTTAACTGACCATTTCTGTCCCTCTGATGGAAACTTCTAGATGTTTTTCCATTGTAGAAAAATCACCTTCAGTTTTGACAGCAAAGACAATAAAATGGTATCAGGAATGCAGTTGGCCCAGAACATTTGAAGATGAAAGAAACCTGTAATATATGTGACATATGGGAGGCTGGGAACACACTAATAATCCCAAACAATGAAGAGAATTACATTAATTGAAGATATGACGTGTACAGGCAAATTTGTTTTCCAACCAATAAGGCTACAGAGCTGTTGAATCCACAGGGTGTCTTAGATAAGCCAGGCAGGCAAAGGAACAGTATAAAAAGGGCTTGGAGCTCCCTGCTCCTCATCACCTCTCTTGCCTCCCTCCTCCTGGTGAGCTCGGTAAGCCTCCTCTCCATTCAATCTGTTCATGAGGATGATAAAATTGGGTTTAATTTGGTGGGATTGTGGCTTTTCTGAAATTTAAGATGTCTTGGTACCTTGTGCTTCCTGCACTGGGTTCAGGGTTTAAAGTTGGGGATGAAGTTTTCCTGGTCCTCTGGGTAGCTGGGGTATCTGTCTCCTCAGTAAGGCTTGCTGGTCATCAGGTTATTACTGAGAACCCTCAGTGGGTTCTTCAATAAATCTCTAGTTTTATTTAAAGGGGGGTTTCAGGTCAGTTGGGGAGGAGAGTAGAAGTTCTCATGTGGGCTAACGCTCCTCAGCTTCTGCTGTGTGCTGTCAGCATTCCCAGTTGCCAACCCAAAACTGGTGTAAACCAGCACAGTGGGAATTGGAGCAATGGATCCAAAAGCTGCAGCATGTCCTCATGGAAAACATCAGAGGCTCTAAGCTTTCTTGAAGGACTTGGGAGTGTAGAGCTCTGTGCAAAGCTGGTATCCTGGAAGGGATTCAGGACTGGCAACTCCTAACAAGATTCCCTAAGGAACAGCAGCGAGGGGGGTTGAGTCTGTCCCAGGGATATTTTATAGGCAGCACTTTCACCGACCTCAGTAATCAGGAAAGGAAATAGAATGCTTTAAAACCAGTGGGCAAATGAGGAAGTGGCGGAGATGACAGGCTGTAGGAAGGAGCTGAGGAATTTAGTCATCATTTTGCTTCTGTTCTTGGTCTCATGGGGCCAGGGAAGACGTTTTTGGGCTCGGAGACTCTTCCCACCCCTGGAAGCATTCACTCCTTTTGCTTTCCTCCCTGCCTCTGCCTTGCAGGTTTGCCTCCATCACAGAAAGATGACTTTCCTCCAGGGCCAGTGTGAGGATGACTGCTTTTCTCCCTGCAGTTACGGGAGTCTCTACGGCTACCGTGGCTACGACTGCGGGAGCCCCTGCGGCTACCGGGGCTACGGGGGTCTCTATGGCTACCGGAGTCTCTATGGCCTTGGGGACCGGTACGGCTACGGCGGCCTGTACGGTTACCGGGGCATTTATGGCTCTGGGGACTGCTACGGCTATGGGGGTCTGTATGGCGGCTATAGGAGCTTCTATGGCTCTGGGGACTGCTATGGCTACCCAGGCTTTTACTCCGGCCGCTATGGCTACCCCTTTGGGTCACGCTACGGCCAGAGGTTTGGCTACGGGAGCTGCTACCCCTGCTAAACCCAACAGCAGTGTCCCTGCAGTGAAGATCACCCCAGGGTTGGCAAGCACGGATCGATGGCGAATCTTGGCAGCAGCAGCAGCAGCAGCGATCCCTGATGTGCAGAGCCCTGGTGACAGCAGCCACCCTCCACGGAGGCTTTGAACGCTCTGCAGCGCTGCTGAACTGCTTGTGATGATTTACCTTTGCTCTGCTCTGTGTCTGTATGCTCTCTTCCCACCCAAACCCTCCTCTTGGGAAGTGAGCCTACTTCTTCTTGATACTCCAGTTCCTTGTAAATTGGGTTTTGTGTTTGGTGCAATGATGTATAGAAGCATTAACTCTGGATGAGTGGTGTGGGCAGGGTGTGAAGTGTCTTTGGGAACGTGGCCTTTCAGTTCTGTATGCCTTTCAAAGTATATCTGTCTTTCATATTAAAAATCATGCTGCATCAATATGGTATTTCTGGTTTTATTTTTCACTTGGATTTCTTAAAAGACCCTTGTAGCATCACACAGGCTGGATGAGAAAGTTATTAACTTTGTGTACTCAAGGATTTGCTTGTAGAGACTTGTCCTCCTCGAGCTGAGAAACATGGGCTCTTGTAGCTGCAGGAGGCTTAAGCTGTATCTCAGGTTATGCGTGTTCCTACAACTCCAGGCTTCTGCTCAGTGAATTCCAGATACCTGGTTCATTTAAAATCCTTCAGTGCTGCTGTTGGGTTAATGTGATGTGATTAGGATCCATCACTGGCTGTGATGTATTGTTGATGTAGAACTGTTGGAGAGGGTTCAGAGGAGCCACAGAGATGATGAGAGGGCTGGAGCAGCTCCCCTACGGAGAGAGGCTGAGGGAGCTGGGCTGGGTCAGCCTGGAGAAGAGAAGGCTGTGGGGGGACCTCACTGCAGCCTGCCAGTCCCTGAAGGGAGCAGAGACACAGGAGGGGAATCAGCTTGTTAAAGGGCAGAGACTGGCAGGACAAGGGGGCTGGAGTGAAGCTGGAGGAGGGAAGAGTTAGAGGAGAGATTGGGGGGAAGTTCTGTCCAGAGAGAGTGGTGAGGGGCTGGAACAGGCTGCCCAGAGAGGGGGTGGGTGCCCCATCCCTGGGGGTGTCCAAGGCCAGGTTGGCTGGGGCCCTGGGCAACCTTGTGTAGCTCCAGGCCTGGAGGTTGGTGTCCCTGCCTGTGGCAGGGGGTTGGAGCTCTGTGACCCTTGGGGTCCCTCCCATCCCAGACCAGGCTGGGATTCTCTGATTCTCTGATTCTATTGAAGAGATCATAGGTAGCTCCAAAGGTGTGGACTCAGCAGGTTTTTAATTTGGAGTTAGGTTTGTGGTTTCTATATAATCGTAGAATCGTTGAACAGCCCAGGTTGGAGGGGAGCTGGTAAGCTCAGGGTTGAAAGCTTGGGAACTTCCCTGATGGACATGTGGGAAGAATCTGCCCTCTGCAGTGTAAATAATTAGGTAGGAGAACTGTGTATAGGTTGGCCAACACAGGCTGGGCAGCGGGCTGGCACTGTGGGGAAGCGTTCCTGGAGCCCACAGCTTGGGAGGAAACAGTCACAACTGAGTTTTCCTCTTTCTCTCCTACTGTGTGTTGTGGACAGGGGCTGTACAGCTCTTGGCTGTACAACCAAGAGGCTTAAGCTGCACGAGCAGGAAGATGATGGTACTTTCTCACTGCTTCCCTGGCCAGGGGCAGCTGGCAGACCAGAGCTACTGCAACACATGGGGGAGGCCTGGATGCTGTTTCACTTGTATTTTTTTTAAGGACTATTTGCTTCTTCTTTTCCCCCACTTTTCTCTCTGTCTTCTCTCTTTTAGTCCCTAGGCTTAGTGAATTATTGTAGCTGCACATGTAGAAGTGGATTTTGTTCTGCTTGCTGTCTGTGTGGAAGATCAAGGCAGTGTTGTGAGTTTTCAAGGCCAGCAACACCATGTCCTGTAACATCTTCATGGGCAGGCTCAGGAGCTGTGGGTTGGGTGAGTGGACAGTGAGGTGGGGTGAGAACCAGACGAACAGCAGAGCCCAGAGGGTTGTGCTCAGGGGTGCAGAGTCTCTTTGGAGGCCTGTAGCCAGTGGTGTGCCCCAAGGGTCAGTGCTGGGTCTGGTCTTGTTCATCCATGACCTGGACAAAAGTTATACCCCTGGCAAATTTGCTGATGACACCAAACTGGGAGGAGCAGCTGACACACCAGAAGGCTCTGCTGCCATCCAGTGAGACCTGGACAGGCTGGAGAGCTGGGTGGGGAGGAACCAAATGAAGTTCAACAAGGGCAAGTGTAGGGTCCTGCCCCCAGGGAGGAATAACCCCCAGCACCAGGACAGGCTAGGGCTGACCTGCTGGGAAGCAGCGCTGTGGAGGACCTGGGAGTGCTGGTGAACAAGTTATCCATGAGCCAGCAGTGTGCCCTCATTGCCAAGGGGCCAGTGGTGTCCTTGGGTGCATTATGAAGATCCAGGGAGGTTCTCCTCCCCTGCTGAGGCCACATCTGGAGTGCTGTGTCCAGTGCTGGGCTCCCCAGTTGAAGACAGACAGGGAGCTACTGGAGAGAGTCCGGTGAAGAGCAACAGGGAAGATGAGGGGCCTGGAGCATCTCTTGTGTGAGGGAAGACTGGGAGAGCTGGGACTGGTTAGTCTGGAAAGGCGGAGAGGGGATCTGATCAATGCTCATCAATACCTAAAGGGGTGTCAAGGGGAAGAGACCAGACTCTTCTCAGGGTGCCCAGCAACAGGACAAGGGGGAATAGGCACAAACTGGAGCACAGGGAGGTCTATGCCAACAGGAGGAGGAACTTCTTCCCTCTGTGGGTGCCTGAGCCCTGGAACAGGCTACTGGGAGCAGCTGGGGAGTCTCCTTCTCCAGAGAGATTCAAAACCTGGAGATAGTAAAACACTGTGCAGGGTGCTCAAGGTGATCCTGCTTTAGCAGGGGGTTGGACTAGATGATCTCCACAGGTCTACATAAAACCTCCAGGTGTCAACCTTAAATCTGGCAATGGTTTAAGTAGAGGAAAGGGAGAAACTGTGGCATTCCTCAAATTTCTGAGGGGTGGAAGGGAAGAAAAGAGTTTATTGACTGTGACCAGCTGCTCTGAACACAGGGCTGCCCAGAGAGGAGGTGGGTGCCCCATCCCTGGGGGTGTCCAAGGCCAGGCTGGCTGGGGCCCTGGGCAACCTTGTGTAGCTCCAGGCCTGGAGGTTGGTGGCCCTGCCTGTGGCAGGGGGTTGGAGCTCTGTGACCCTTGGGGTCCCTCCCAGCCCAGACCAGTCTGGGATTCTATGAAACTAGAGAAAGACGACTAGAACTCAGGGGGTTTTTTTTTTTCAATGCAGAAAAATTTTAATGCAAAAAGAAAAGGAGTTGGCACAGATACAGAGAGATTACAGTCTGGGGCTGCTGGAAGGAGCTACAGAAGATGAGTCATTGCACTGCGCTACACGGGACATTCCTTCTTGCTGAAGATGTGTTGTTCATCCCGTAGGTTCTTGTAAATCCAGATCAAAGGAGAGACAGTTGTAATACTTCTCCATTACACCACACTGCAGCACCTTACTGGAAGTAGTTACTGAGAATGCAGATGACACAAAAGCCCCAATTTTGGAGAATTAAGTCCTTCAGCACCGCTGCAGCAGCTGGAAGAGGCTTCAGTGAACTGCAGGTCATCGTTCCCGTTGCTGGAGGGGTTTGAATGTGGGGGGAATATCAGGAGAGAACTCAGAGTTGGGAAGGACAGGAAGAAGCAGACAGAAAGAACAACAGAAATACAAATGCCAGGCAAGTTTAGAGAGCAGCCGAGCTCCCCGCTCTCAGGTTGCTGTCACGGGAGCTCAGCGCTGCTGCAAACGTTGCCTCTCAGATCAGCCGTTCATCTTTGCTTGCCAGGTCAGGATGGGTTCTTGCTGCAGGGATGCTTGCTCTGGGTTCAGCAGCAGGGGTAGTAGCAGCCATAGCTGTAGTTGCAGCAGTAGGGGTAGTAGTAGCGGGTGCAGCAGTCTCCGTAGCTGTACCTGCGGCGGTAGCTGCACAGGGTCCTGTAGCTGCAGGGGTTGCAGCAGTTGTAGGTCCTGCAGCACACGGTCCTGTAGCAGGGGGAGCAGCAGTAGCTGTAGCAGGGGTAGCTGTAGCAGCAAGACATCTTGGTGTGGTGGGAGGAGGCAGGTAAACCTGAAACAAAGAGGCAGGTGAAGGGTAGGCTCAGGTAGCGAGGAGCAGCAGTGGAGCTGGCGTGGTGGGATGAGTATGGTGGGTTTGGAAAGAAATACTGAGCAAATCCCTCAATCTTTGGCTTTCCATCTCATACAATCACAGAATCACGGTTGGAAGGGACCCAAAGATCATCTAGTTCCAACCCCCTGCCGTGGGCAGGGTCACCCTCACTAGCCCAGGGTGCCCAAAGCCCCATCCAACCTGGCCTTGAACACCCCCAGGGATGGGGCTTCCACAGCCTCTCCAGGCACCCTGTCCCTGTGCCTCACCACCCTCAGAGTAAAGAAGCAGCATTCATACCCAACATGACAAGCTCGTTAAAGTCAGCCTGGTTTTAATCTCAGCACTAAAATTATTCCTGTTCCTGTGCAACGTTGGTCCATACACTTTGCTAGAAGGAGCTACAGAAGATGAGTCTGACTTCCAGCAAGGATACAACCAATGCACTGAAGAGCTGAGGTTTAAATCCTCTATTGCTGCAGATCACAGCTCCTCAGGTGACTTCAGAGAGACTAAAGCCATTCATGCAACCTGTCCATATTCACTATTGCAACATCTTTCCATGAAACAAGCCAGTTCCACCTTCCATTACATGAAATTCTGCCCAGGAACCAAAGTTTCAGCATTATCACCAAGTCAAGAGAGAAAATTTCTATTCCATTTCCAATGCCAAAGAAGCAGAGCTGTTGCTTTCTTTTACCTTCTAAGAAGCTCTGCCTTACTAGGCAGAGTTACCAGTGGTCATACACCTTCCCAGTGGTATTTACATGTTCATTCATCACTATCCCCCCCCTTTTTTGACCATACAGATTAAAAACACAGAGGACAACATACTCCTACCGCTGCCACAAAGCAGAGAAGCTGAGTAGAAGGCTTCTGCCCCAAGTTAAAGGAAAACCTTGAGGAGAACCAGCTCAGAACTTACCAAGTTCACCGAGGAGAGTAAACCAAGAGGAGCGATGTGAGAAGTGGGAGGGTTGGGAGAGCTTTTATACGGTTTCCTAGACCTGTGGAAGTCGGTGCAATTCTCCAGGGGCTTCCATTGCCTCTTAGTCACAACCCAAATTTCGGAAATACATCACTGGTCCAATTGCTATAATTGTTTTTCCTCCACATTTAAGGACAATTTTCAAATTCCTCTGGTAGAGCATTGTGATTACAGCCTGGGAGATTCTTTCATCTTCAGTCTTTCCAGGACAAATGGATTTCTGGGAATTCACCCAAAGGACAACTGGGAATGAAACCGGAGGATACACACAACAATTCCAGCTCCACCAGCTGTGGTGTCCATAGGCTGTTTCTTTACGTTATACCCCTGCAAGGGAGGTGGATGCTGTGCATTGTGTGGTGACGTAAAATACCTGAGGAGGAAAGAGGCATTATACTATGTGCTCAAGGCTTTTACCAACCATTTAGATTCATTTCCGTCCCATTTAATGACAGGCGTTCCATTGATTCCTGGAGCTTCTTCCACTGCCTATAATTTGCCTTACGCACTCTGAAAAGTCCAGGGATCAATTAAATGAGCATCCAGGCAATGTGGCTGGGGTTTTTTGGGTTTATTTTTCTATTTTCTCTCTCTTTTCTGGATGAATTAATTAGAAAATCTTGCTCCAATCAATGCCTTGTGATACCACACACACAGAGTATGTTTATATGGGATAGATGTGCATGTATGTGAGAGGTCCAGATGTGCATAAATAACACCAGGGCAGGTAGCACTGCAGGGTCTGGTGGTGCAGAACACATCTGGGTTCCCTGTTGATCTACTCTGAAAAGTCCAGGCCAAGGCACAGGATCAGTTCAATGAGCATCCAGGCGATGTGTCCAAGACTTAAGATCTGGGGGGTTGTTTTGGGGTTTTTTTTTTGTATTTTCTCTCTCTTTTCTGGATGAATTAATTAGAAAATCTTGCTCCAATCAATGCCTTGTGATACCACACACACGATATATTTATATGGGGTAGATGTGCATATATATGAGAGGTACATAAGTGACACCAGGGCAGGTATCACTGCAGGGTCTCGTGGTGCAGAACACGTCTGGGTTCCCTGTGGATCTACCAAAGTGACCCCAGGGGAGGAAAGGGGGAAAGCAGTCTTTTAGGAATACTGTGGAAGCCATTAGGATGGAGAGCATACGTTCCTGACTGGTGGGAAGCATTTGACTGGTGGGAGGGAAGCTGGAGACTCTACCAAGTCCCTTAGTTTGCAGTGGGGTTTAGCAGAATAAAAGGGCTGGGGAAGTGCTGTGAGCTGCCCACAGCAGAAGGGACTTTTCTGAGCTGGGAAAGAAGAAATCACTTCTCTGATCTGTTGTGGTGGTGTTACCCTGTGAGATACGACTGTATCTCTGCTGGTTGACACCACATGAGGATGACAAGTGCAAAGCCTTAGTGAATAGAGACATTGCTTAGCCCAGGGGTCCCATTCCCTGTTCTGTTGTTTATTCTGCAACACCCAGGCACCTCTCAGCAACAAACCATTAATATTTAAATAATACAAACATTGCTAAAGTAAGTCTTTAATGACTGTTTTGGAAGAGCATTGATACCATAAAATGTGATGAGGCTCAGCACTTCCAGAATGTCTGTTATTATCCTCATTTCATATGCAAATGAGGAGTGTCTCATTGCCATGAAGGACATACAAGGAGGTATTTGTGTTGGCTTTACGTGCTGTGCTCTGCTTCCATCAGCAAGCCAGTGTTGGATGGGGTTGAAAACCAGCAGCAATAAGATTTGCTGCAAACTCATATTTATCATTTTCACTACTAAATATTCTGCTAAAGCCAGTTTTATAGGACTGCATTGGCATTTGATTTGCTGATCTTCTAAATAGGTGAAATTCTGAGTCTTTTTAAGCTGGGAGCAGTGGTGAGGTGCAGAGGATGGGATTAATTTTTCCTCCCTCTTTTAGTAAATAGTAATAGTTACACAAATGAATGCTGAACTTTTATAGATATCCTGATTTTTCTTAGTGAAATGGACTGAAAGGAAACATTACAGGAAGGAGAGGAGAATATATAGTTTTCTTCTCAGATCCAAAACTCAGTTGTACAGGAACAAGCAGGAGGCAAAGTGGCACAAAATATTTCTGCCTCCTCTGCTACTCCAGCAGTGGGAATATTTACTCTGTTAGGAAGAGAGAATGCACTAGGTTTTATTTTTATATGTATATTAGGTATATATGAGTGTATAGAACGTTTTCCCCCCCTCTAGGAAATGCTGACATCATTCAGGTTAAAAATATCCCAAATATATGAATTTGGATTCTGAGTCATCTCTGGTTGGAGTATCTGTCATTGGCCTGTCCATTCAGCTACGTCAATTTGATGATTAAAACTGAAGATCACCCCAAAAAAAGCTTTAAGATTAAAGAAGCCCCATAACCTGTGCACTGACACGAGGAGATGAGAACAGACTAATGATCCCTGACGTTGGAGAAACCAATTATATTAATTGAAGACGTGACGTGTGCGAAAAACTCTGGTTATTTAGTTTTCTGAGTGACCCAAGTCCCTCACAAACAGCTGGGGAGCACTGAAATGGTCATTAATTGTCCTAGAAAATTAAACACGTGCATGAGTTGTTTCAATTTTTACCTAATTGCTCAAAATTTATAGAGAATTTTGATATCACACAGGTTGAAAATCAGAAATTCACCTCGGGAAGTGTGAATTCACATGCAAAATAACACAGGGAATCACAGAATCCCAGCCT
>VZTU01004586.1:0-15183 GCA_013400835.1 Zapornia atra | reverse complement strand
AAATCCTGTCTGACCAACCTAGTGGAGTGACTGTGTCAGCAGACAAGGGAAGAGCTATGGNAAATCCTGTCTGACCAACCTAGTGGAGTGACTGTGTCAGCAGACAAGGGAAGAGCTATGGATGTCATCTCTCTGGGTTTCTGCAGGGCCTTTGACACCATCCCCCACAACATCCTTCTCTCTAAGTTGGAGAGAGATGGATTTGATGGGTGGGCTCTTCAGTGGATAAGGAATTGGCTGGATGGTCACATCCAGAGGGTGGTGATCAATGGCTCGATGTCCAGATGGAAAATGGTGACAAGCAGTGTTCCTCCAGGGTCTGTACTGGGACCAGTGCTGTTTAATATCTTTATTAATGATATTGACAGTGGGATTGAGTGCACCCTCAGTGAGATTGCCAATGACACCAAGCTGGGTGGCGAAGTTAACATGCCAGAGGGACAGGACAGGGTGGAGAAGTGGGCCCAGGTGAACCTCATGAGGTTCAACAAAGCCAAGTGCAGGGTCCTGCACCTAGGTTGGGACAATCCCTGTTATCCATACAGGTTAGGAGATGATGGGCTGGAAAGCAGCCCTGAGGAAAAGGGCTTGGGGGGACTTGTGGACGAAAGGCTGGACATGAGCCACCAATGTGCATCTGCAGCCCAGAAGGCCAACCCCATCCTGGGCTGCATCCCCAGGAGTGTGGCCAGCAGATCGAGAGAGGGGATTCTGCACCTCAGTTCTGGTGAGACCTCACCTGGGGTGCTGTGTCCAGCTCTGGAGCCCTCAGCACAAGAAGGGCATGGACCTCTTGGAGCACAAAAATGATGAAAGGGCTGGAGCACCTCTCCAGGCTGAGAGAGTTGGGCTGGTTCAGCCTGGAGAAGAGAAGGCTCTGGGGGGACCTTATAGCACCTTCCAGTCCCTGAAAGGTGCCCTGAAAGGAAGCTGGGGAAGAGCTGTTCCCAAGGGCATGGAGCAATAGGATGAGGGGTGATGGTTTTAAACTGGAAAAGGGGAGATTTAGGTTGGATATTAGGAAAAAGTTCTTCAATAGGAGGGTGGTGTATCACTGGCACAGGTTGCCCAGAGAGGTGGTGGAGGCCCCATCCCTGGAGATATTGACTCAGGTTGATTGACTGAAGCACAGGTTGTGAACTCGGACCTCAGTCCACAAGATACTAGACCACATTGGCCCTGTCTTTTCTTCATCTGCTTTTGCTTCTGCTTTTCCATCAGCTACTGGCTCCAATTCAAACAAAATCCCTGGATTTCATTACCTTTCCTACTGGAAGCTGCTGCTTCACACACCTCAGAGACAACCTCAGTCACAGCATGACTTCTTGTGGCCATGGAGCGGTCTCATCACCTACTCAGACCTATCCTCACTCTGGTTGGTGCAGTCTCTCAATTTCTGACCCCAGTTTTCTGTCTCCCAGCAGCTGGATCAATGAGTGAAATCCTACAGGATTGTGCTGGTCAATGAGCCACTATCAAATGCTGTGCCAGGCCTTCTGGGCAAGCAGAGAACATTGATGAACATGAGAAGCAAAGACCATTCATAGAATCATAGAATCATAGACTGGGCTGGGTTGGGAGGGACCCCAAGGATCACAGAGCTCCAACCCCCTGCCACAGGCAGGGCCACCCACCTCCAGGCCTGGAGCTACACAAGGTTGCCCAGGGCCCCATCCAACCTGGCCTTGAACACCCCCAGGGATGGGGCCCCCCCCCCCTCTCTGGGCAGCCTGTTCCAGCCCCTCACCACTCTCTCTGGAAAAAACTTCCCCCTAAGATCTCCTCTAACCCTTCCTTCCTTCAGGCAGCAAGTGTTCAAAACAGGTCTGGATTGTGCACGACAGCCTTTGCTTGGCATTGTTCAGGTGACCACACTGGAGCTTGCAGACACTGGCAGATGTGGCCACTCAACCGACTTCCCACAGCAGCCTGACTGGGACCAGCATAAATCACAGCTCTTCAGAGCTCACATTTTAGTTTCAGAAGAAGGACTCTTTTTTTTTTGGCAGAATCTACTCCTGAATGACCAGAAAAACCCTGGGATCAGGTCCCATCACACCAGGATCCTTGCACAAGACAGTCTCAGCAGACTTACAGCCCTCAGAGGTACAGGCCTGTGCATGATGAAATGTCCCCATCTTGGGAGGCTGAAGTGACTCAGCCACCACAGTCAAAGGGCTGTTATTGCTCCAGGCAACTGTGCCTGGAGCCCGTGCATGGGGATTAAAGGCATTCCAAAGTCTGCACACTCCTCTTCCCTCCCCATGGGAGCGTCTCTTGGATGTGCCACACCATGCTTTTCCTCTCAAAAGTCTGCCTTGGGATTCCTGAAGTGTCCAAAGCCACCTGCAAACCTGGCATCCTGGGGCAACGTGGCTTTTTTTGCTCATGGTTTTTTTGGGGTCTGCTCAGAAGCCAGGCTAGTCAGCACCTGTCCTGGACCACATGGGGTACTGTGATTGCAGGGAAGAGATAGAGGGACCAGTGGGGGTGGACACTGGGGAGGGTCCACCCAGCCAGGTGATAGGGTGTGTGCAGGGCAAGGTCGGTCGTGCCAGGCTGGCTCCAGCCTACCTGCTGATGGAGACCAGCTACGGGCAGCGCTGGGGCAGTGTGTGGGTGGGAGAGGCTGCAGGCAGCACTGGGTCAGCACACTTGTGCAGGCAGGTGCTGGGCAGCCCTCACACCACCGTGCAGACAGGCTCGGGGCAGCACTGGGTATGCCTGCCCACGCAGGCTGGTTGAGGCTTGCTGAGGAACAGAGCACTGGGGTGGGCCACCCCAGCTGGCTGCTGCAGCTGCAGGGTCTGCAGACAAGAGGATGCACCCAGGCATTTTTTCCCTCCACGTTTTGGGGTGAGGCAGGCTCGGGTTGTGGTTGTACTTGGAGTCTGGTGTGGGATTCCTTCTCTGCTAGTACGTGCTGCTGCTACTGCTGCAGCATCTTCAGCCAGGAAGATAAGAGGTCTGGCAATCCTTCTTGTGCAGCAGAGCATTTCATGAGGGATGCATGTGCAAGGGTGGGATGCAGTGTGAAGCACATGGCCAGCTGGGATGGATGCTGTCTGGCTGATGGAGCTCCAGCTAGGCCACTCAGAGATGAGGGGCATCCAGGCAACTCACGAGGAGGTCTGGAAGGATGGGGAAGTTTCCAGTTTTCCAGAGACTGATTGAGCAGCATCTTCTGCCACCCTGGAAAGCTCCAAGACTGGGAGACCATGGACTGAGGAGTTAATTTTGCAAGGGAAGGACTATGGAACTGTTTTCCAATGATCCTGGGTGTTGAAGTATGGACCCAGGGGCATCAGCCCCCATGGGGACAGTGTGGGTTGGCTGTGCTGCCGAGCAGAGTCCCTGGGAGAGGTGCATTTGTAAAGGGATGTACCCATCAGTTGAGAACTCAGAGCACCAGCTGAGCACCCACTGCTGTCAGTCTGCACTGAAGGGAGCTGTGGAGGCCACATCTCACCCTGCCCTCAGCTGGGGGCTGGCTCACTGCTCGATGCACATGACGACCTCAGCCTGTTTCCCTGTGTCACGACGTTTTATTGGTAGTGGGGCATCCTGGCCCTTCACTTGCTCTCTCCCAAGTCTCCACACACCTGCTTCCCCTGGTGTACCCCAGCATGGTTTCTGCACCAGCCTATCTTCATGGCCACGTTCCAGGTGGTTTTTGCACAGTGAAGCAACCGGAGGAGGCAGCGCCAAGAATCCGGTCCTGCTTCCAGCAGCTCTGGGATTCACTCTGAGGGCAGGGAGAGGACCATCTGCACAGGCACGTTTGTGGAGGAGTTCCTAGGATGTTTCCCATCCCTTTTTAAACAGAAGCTAATTCTCTGGATAGACCAGGAAAGCACCAGGCCCCTTGTCAGCCCCAGATGCACGTGAGAATGTTCTTCTGGACATGCACATGACCACAATTAGCTCCAAAGACCTAGCACCTTAATTTTAAATTATGGACCTTGCTACCAGCTTGGCTCCTTGAGGGACAGCCCTGTCACTGGAGGTAAGATCTCTGGTCCTGCTGTGAGTCAGCTCCTGAGTACCTGCAGGCTCAGCTGGTCACGTTTAGGGCAGTCATTCCCAACTGCAGCCATGCCTGTCACCTGTCAAACCTCAGCCAGAGGCTTGCTCTGTGACAGAGCACCCACATCTATAAATGCATCTATCCTGACTATGCCTGGTGCCATCTGCTCCAAAAACTGCTAGTCCTGTCTTCAGATACAGAGAACATGTATTTTCTTCCTTACTGCAGCAGCTGCTTGTCCTTAAAGGTTTATGTCCATCCTTATTCATCTCTCCTTCAGGTTAAGTAATCCCAGTTGATACACTGTGCCTTAAGTTCACCATCCTTCTCACTGTTTTCAAATAAAGCAATTTGTGTTTCACTGGGCTGCAGGATCCCATGTTGGATCCCTCAACACACCTTGGCTGCAGGAGGAAAACCATGCACAGGACGAGGAGCCCCAGGGATTATGTTGGTCCCTGTGTGTGTGTGACAGCTGTCTGTTCACCTGGATGAGCCTCCCCATCCCAGTGGGCTGCAGACAGCACCCCTGGGATGGATCTCTGTGGCTTACACATCCCTTTCACAAGCATGGAAGGAGAAGCAGGGCAATGATCATGGAGTCGTCAGGGCACAGCCCACAGCAGCCACATGAGCCTCTGTGGGTGATGGTCCCTCCATGAGCGATGCTCTCTCTGCTTCTGAGCCTTGCAGCAGGCACCATGCAGGAGCTGGCTCTGGGTGCAGCAGTGAGGAAGCTCATGGTGCTCTGCACACCCTGTGCTTGGCCCCTGCCCCAGCAGAGAAGGGGAAGGGGAAGGGGGGAAGCGTTCTGAGAGTGGCAGGATGGCAGGAGTGGAGTGCAACAGGGTGATTAGAGGAGAATTAGGAGTGAGCAGAGCTGGGATCTGAGACTGACAGTGTCTGGGGCTCAGACTGTGCCTTGTGTGCACCAGGGCACTCAGGACGGCTTGTGCTGCCTGTGGACACACTGTGCAGGAGCTGCAGGATGAGGGCATGGGCAGAGGGGGCCTCTACAAACACACCCAGCCCTGCCCTGCCCCACTGCTGTGGAGTAACGTGTGAGCTTCCTGCACATCTCTGTGCCTGACATTCCTACGCTGCTTCCTGAGCCTGTGCTCTTCTAGACCAAACTATTCCAACTACATCCTCCTACCACCCCTGTAACTTCTATTCATGTCTCTCCTCAGGTGACGATCTGGCATCTCCTTGTCCTTCTAACAATTGTCCTCTGGCTGCTCCCCTGCTGCAGGAGAGGTCCCAGATGGCACAGCATGGCCTGGCCAAAGCTTGTGCAACATCAAGAGGAGCAGAAGCATCACAGCAGCTGTCAGGGTGCAGGTCAATACCCAGCCCAGCAGCCTGGCTCATAGCCTTTGCTGCCTGTCAGAGCCCAGCACCCCCAGGGAAGCTCAGGGTATACCCCAAAGGACTCACCAAGTCCTCTTCTGTTTGGATTTTCAGTAGCACCAGGATGCTTAACTGTAAACTTGCTGCTTTGCCTCTATCTAAAGCAAGGAGACAGGACTTTCCTCCTTGTTATGTCTTTTAATACCTGACATCCCATCATATCTCTGACACAGCAGGGCCTGGATCAGCCAGTCACTGTGAGCATCAACCCTTCCTTCCCTGGCCTTGGATCTGGGCTAGTCCTCTGCATACCTCCATGTGAAAGGCTGGGGGGTTAAAGTAAATTTAAGGCAGGTCTGCATGCAGAGGGGTTGGTATGCCAGCCCAAGTGCCACCCTGTGTCACTGGACACAGCCTGGCTGAGAGCAAGGCAGGTTGTCCTGAAGCATGGGGACACCATCTCTCACAAGACAGCCTGGAGCAAGCTTCTCCACACAACCACTTCCCAGCTGAAAATGCTCTGATCCTTCAGCCCTCTCCTCCCTATGGCATCACCCCTGAAAGTGTCCCTCCTGGTGAGGTGTGACAGGTGCCCATGAGCCTGTCTGCACGTGGGTGGTGGAGCAGAGAGAGCATGTCCCTCTTCTTCCTGCAGCCCACGGGCAGCGGGCTGGCTCTGTAAGGGAGGCATGGCTCTTCTACTCTGCATCAGTAGTTACCTGGGCCTGACACAAATAGAAATTGATCAAAAGCAGCTTTAAAAGCTCCTGTGTTCCCAGAGCAGAGAGTTCCTCTTGTTGAAATTGGGTGGGAGAGCTGCGGTTTTCTCCTCAGTTCCTTTGATTTGTTGCCTAATGCAGGGGATGGATAAATCTCTAAGCCCTGAGATTTAGGGCAGGATTCATACTTTACATCTTCAGAAGACGTAGTAAACAGCCCTATACTCTCTAATCCTGGGAGCAGGTTTGTACCTGCTCGCTCTGTATGAACTGGACCAGCTACAACAATTTCACATTGTGGCTGAGTTCAAAACATCCCCTTGGGGATGAAATGTTTATTGCAGAAGATTTTTAAGATGGTTCCTGAAAGCAAGAAAGGGACTCCCACCTCTGTACCCTGCACAGACCCTGAGGGATGGAGACGTGGGTACAAAACCCAGTGTGACTGCACAAGCAGGGACCTGGGCCCATAGGAAAATGCTCTGGGAGGAACCTGTTGGTAACCTTTGTCACTTAGATCTTCCTCACCAGACAGTCAGAGATGGGTGGCCTGCCCTCAGTGATGAGGAGGCTCTTCTTGCCCAGGGCTGGCAGTCCCCAGGCATGGCCTGATGGTCCAGTTGCACATGTCATATAGAATCATAGAATGGGCTGGGTTGGAAGGGAGCCCAAGGATCACAGAGCTCCAACCCCCTGCCACAGGCAGGGCCACCAACCTCCAGGCCTGGAGCTACACAAGGTTGCCCAGGGCCCCATCCAACCTGGCCTTGAACACCCCCAGGGACGGGGCATCCGGGCTCAGGCTGGTCAGACTGCCCAAGGATCCCACCCTTCCCAGGGGCAGGTCACTACAGAGTCCTGCAGAACCTTCCTGGCCCATGCAGAACTTTGCAGCAAGGGCAAGCTGGTTGCAAAGAGGCAACCAGCTGGACAAAGCACAGGAGGTTTCCATGGCACCTGCCAGAGTGAAGATATCTGGACCTTTGTGTTGCTTTGACCCAGCCCCCAGACTCTGAAGCACAGAAGATGGGTCCAGAAGATGTGGTCCAGCCCCACATTGAGGGGATACCACACTGGGGTCTTTAGTGGGGTTTATGCAAAACGTGAACCTCTGCAGATCCTCCTGTGGCACACTGGAGGGCTGTGCTCTGGAGGTGACATGTTCAAGGTTGGCTGTAGCTGAAGTGAGGAAGCAGTGCAGGGGGGACGGGTGTTCCTGGGTGGGACAGGAGTCCTCACTCACCAAGGGGCATGTCAGCCAGCGTGGGGTCAACAACTGACACCACGATTTGCATCCCCCTCTGGGGGCCAGTAGTGAGGGGAGGGGGGAGGAGGGGAGAGGTGGTGGGCAGTGGTGGCTCTGCAGAGGGCAGGGAGTTACTTACAGAATCTTCAGGCTGTAGAGGCCAGAGAAAGCTTCCCCTGGGATCTTGGAGATCTGGTTTCCAGAGAGGCGTCTGCAGTGAAAAGAAGGCAATGACAGTCCCTTGTCTGCAGAGGTTTAACAATCCATGTACCTCCCCCCAGTGCCCTTGGGAAGGAGGCTGCAACACCTGAGCCATGGTCATGTGCTTGGGCAACCTCTGCGTATCACCCGCTCCTGCAGCCCGGGGAACAGGCAGAGAAAACAGTAGCTTCTTCTGCCTGCTAGACCTGAAACCAGGGTTTTCAGCATCAGTGACTCAGCTCATGGCTCAGGTCATTCCCTGGATACCTGCAGGAGACCCCCCTCCACAGAAATTACAGCCCAGGCTGCCTGTGAGATGCACCCCTGCTCAAGGACACTGACCAACCTGCTCTACACCAGGCACATGGCAGTGAGGGCAGAACAAGGAAAAAGTGGCTTTCTGCTCATGCATAGTCCTGGGAGGACCATCCCTAAATGCTGGATTCTTATCTGTCCCTTCTGTCTGCATGGAGTCTGTTTCTGCATCCTGCAGGTTCTCCTTGTCCATCAAAACTCAGTGCCAGTTGATTTGCTTCCAGTCCCTCATTCCCAGCCCTGATCTGACCTGTGTGGTCACAGCTAAGGCCCAGCTCCTTCAACACATGAGTGTGGTATCACTGCTGTGAAGGGAGACCAGAGAAGTGGATAGAGATTGGGACTACGTGTAGGTGCCACAGCAGACCCAGCTCCCCTCAATACAGCTTCCAAAACCAGGCCAGAAAAGTCAAAAGTGGTTCTCTGATGAGTTATAGCTGGAGAAAACTGTAGGAAGACAAGGATAGGGACAATGCAGCCTGGGAAGGCTGATGAGTGAAGATGAATGTGAAGGGATGAGAGAGGAAGACATGGTGAAGAGCAGCATCACAAAGGAAAGTGGGACCATTTGGGACATGGAACAAAGAGCAGGGGGACAAGATTCAGAACCAGCTGAAAGAATTTCCTCAAGGAAACCTGTGGGATTCACCATTGCACAGCATCATCTGATCAGAGTACTTTTATCAAGGCCCAGATCAAGCTGGGGCATCAACAGGGCTTCAGATTTTTCACTGACATTGGAAACTGCATCACTGTTGCCATGACTCTCCCTGATGAGGACAGTCATCCTGAGGCACCATGGTGGAGCCAGAAATAAAGTCCAGGGCTCTCAAGTCTAGGCACGACCTTAGGAGAATCTTGTTTCTCCCAAGAGGACAAACATGGACCAAGTCCCATTGCCCATCAGCCAGAAATCATGAAGACAGGTTCAAAAACCTGATCAAGACCCCAAATTACTCCTGCATTAGTGCTTTGCTTTCTGGTCCCCACGTGGCCAAGCAGAGGTCAAGGCTGGACCTCTCCACAGTCACAGGGTAAGAAACTTGTCTGCTGACTTTGAGGGGATTACATCTCCCCAGAGGAGACAGAGAACATCATTTGTGACCAGGCTCATCTTCACTCTCCCAGAAAGACCAAGCCAGGCCCATGGAGTTGGGCACAGAAGCTGGTGATCATGTTGTATTCACTGAGCATCGACAAAGCTCGTTTCACTGTAGGTGTTTTCCCTGCAAAGGAGACAGGTATCCTGGATAATCAGTGTAACCCCAGCTGGAAGGATGCTGTGAGGACTCTGCAGAGGTCATGGAGAGGATCTGAGCAGTTTTGGGGGGGCTACACTCACTGCTGGCAGAGCAGGCATGTGTGGATGCCCAAGCTTTCTCCCTCCCTGATTCTCCCTTTGGGAATCTAGAGAAAATTGCACCCATAATTAGGTTTCCAACAGCATAAACAGCACAGGGTCGTTTCTTTAATGTGTGTGAGCAGGTTGTAACCTGCCTCCCTGCAACATGCAAGCTGCCTGGCAGGCTGGGCTATTTGTCACTTGGGGGCTGTGATTTGGGGTAATTGCTCCTTTTGATTGCTGATTTCCACATGGGAGGGAGTGTAGTCCAGGAGGCTGGAGTGCTTGCCTAGAGGGAAGGGGTTCCTCCATGGCATCCCCAGCCTGCTCCCACCATCTGTCCTACCAGGCTGAAATTGCTGTATGGGGGGGGCTGTCTGTCCTCACCTCCCTGGAGCTCCTGTCTGTCCAGTGCCCTCACTGGCAGCAGTTCACATGTATTCACAGTTAAACGTGCCTCTCCACTCGTTTCCTCATAGCTCTGCACCTTCATGTTCACCTTCCTGGGTGTGTTTGAGTGTTTGCCAGGTCCCTGAATGGATTTGGGACCTCCAGGATTAGCAGAAAGGGAGTGTGGAGCTTGGATGGAGCCCAGGCTGGGGCCCTGCGTGCTGGTGGGATGTGTGCTGAGCCAGTTTGTGGTATCACAGCACCAGGAAAACAGAACATGAGTGGAAAAACAACTCTGTGGGGGATGCCCTGCTTTCACTGGGCACCATCTCTGGGTGAATTTAGAGGCACAAGGCATTCCCCAGCCCCAGGAAGGGCAGCCATGCCTCCCTGGTGCTGCTGCTTCTACCCTTGTCCCTCTCACAACACTGAGACTGTGCTGTGTCCCTGGCTCACCTCTGGCCTCTGTCTCTTCTCTCTCTACTTTTACCTCCTCCTCACTTCCAGTGCAGCCCAGTTCCTCTCCCCAAGATGTAAAGCTCCAAGCTGAGCCATGGAGCAGGCACAGAGAGGCACCAGCTTCACTCAATTCACCTCTGGAGGCAGTTGCCAGTGCTGCTGGGGTCCAAGCTGCGCTCTGCTTACTTGTGTGCACACAGGGGCTGGGAGGTGGGAGATGTCTGTGTTCATGCACATAGGCTGATGTTTTGCTTTCCTGGAGGGATATGGCAGGGATGTGCACACAGGGTCTACAGGAGGGTTTGGAGGGTTGCTGTACCTCCCAAGACAGGAGCTGTGTGATGCTGTGAGCAGTAGTCGGGTGTCCCAGGCCAGGGAGCAGAGTTGTGACATCTCTCTGAGTACAGGTCACGAATGGGTAGGTCTTGGGGTGCCCTATCCAGCAGGAGGAAGAGATGCATGCTTCCATGCTGTTGGCCAGCTCATGTAAGAGAACCAAGATACAAAAGGCTCCCAGTGTGTGACCCTTTGCCTGTCCGTGGTCACTTGGCAATCTGACTAGTGCTTGGCTCCCTCTGTCCCTCCCATTGAAACTCTCCAGAAACTTCCCAGCCTGGCAGGCAGGCACACAGTGAATATGTCTCCAGAAGTCAGATCCCACAGGAAACCCACTGAAATGGCTCCTTCATTCCTGTTTAAAAGGGAACAATAACGTTTGAAGTGATGCTGCCAGTGTGGCTTCCCCTGAAGCAGCTCTTCAATTGCTCTTTCTATGGAGAAGGCTGAAGCAAATAGCCCCCCAAGAGAGACTGAGAGGTGGCATTCCCTTGTGCCTTAAGGATGTGGGGAGAAGAGGAGCTGCTCTTGCAGGGGTGAATGTCTGGTCCACAGCACACAAGCTCTGCTCCAGGCCTGCTCAGGTCTCTCTTTAGGATAGGGGCAGACTTGATTCAGCTGCATGCCCTGCCAGAGGGAGAGGAAATACCCTGGATTTAAAGTGACTGATGGAAGAATGAGAGAAAGGGCAGGTGGAAGAGGGGGGTGGAAGCTGGAGTTTGCTGGCTTGCTCTGGAAAGCTCGTGTGTTCGGTGGATTTTAGATGCTGCACCCCCCCCCCCACTTCCCACTCCCGTGACTTCTGGGAACATTCCTCCAGGCTTTGATCTGCATTCCCAATACACTCCAAGTTGGAACAAACTCATGGTTTACCACCTCCTGGTTGCTGCAGTTCAGTTACCACAGGCTCCCACTCCCTCCTGTATCCTGGGCTTCTTGGTCATGCTACAACTTCCATGGCACGCCCAAAGGCTGTTTGTTGGGCATGATCGCTCATGTCATGTGCTCAGGCAACACTGTGATGCTCTTATCACTCCCATTAGGAGGCAGGAACATTGCCCATTGGCAGGACAGGACAAACATGTGTGTCCATATCCCAGTGGAATTTTCCCCTTGCCAGATCTGCGTTGAGCATGTCAGCCTCCCCCTTTGATCTCCTGCTCTGGTTCATTTCTCAAGCACTAACGCTGTCAAAAGGCAGAACCTCAGCCCAGATCAACTCTTCAGGCTCCTGTCTGAACGGTGTCACCACACCAAGCCTGTGCCATCCCCTGGGCACACAGGGGACCAAGGGCCCCACGCTGGGCTGGGGTTTGTTCTCGTGCTGGTGCAGCGCAGGACCGAAGCCAATGAAGCCATGCAAGTGAGAGCATGGCACGCCTGAGGAACCAGCCAGGCTTGGACTCTCCCTCCCCACACAGGAATCTGCAGCTGATCCTAGTCTGGTCCCACCTGGAGCTGTCCCTAACGTGGTCTTTATGGCCTTACTCCATCCCTGAGGATCAGACTATGCAGGCCTGTTTCTGACTCTGCTCTCTGTACCCCCCCCCCCAAGTGCCTGTTCCAACTCGATGGGTTGATGGCATTTCTTTCCCTTGTTTATGGTCTCCAAGCCAGTTTTCAGCCCACACAAATGTTCACCTGCAAGCTAGTTTGGATTGATTTGCCAAGTAAGATTTAATAAGACACAACTCCTTAATGAACAACCCAAGACAGGACACTGAATACCTTCACTCCACCCCCCTTGCAGTATAAACTGTCAAGGTTTTCAGGGGAGATTGGTTCCCCTCAAACCTTCTGAGCAGTTTTGACTTTGGGCTCTACTCTGGGGTCCCACTTGGGGTACTCAAGGAGAGAGCTGGTCATTTGGAAGGCAGTTTTCAGGAAAACTGGGGGCCAGCTATCCCCACTTGGAGGGATTTTTCAATTGCTGAACAGCATCCCCAGGCTAAATGGAGTAGAAAAGGAACTGAAACCTCTAAATTTTTACCACATTTTGAATGTTACTTGGGTCCCTGCTGTAACTTGGCTTCATTTCTCAAAGGGCATGATGGAAGACCCCTTAGAAGCCCTTCTCTCCTGTCCCCACCTGCACCTTAGCTAACACCTTCCTCCATGGCATACCAGATTGCACAGGGATGATCTTTGGAAGGCTTCATCTGAGCAATTACCCTTTAACCCTCTCTATGCTTTTGCCCATCTATTGACTCTGTCAACCAGGATGTCAGAATGTCCTGGGCTAGTCCTGTATCCTGGTGCTTTCTCCAACACAGGTTAAGTATGATGTCCAAGCATTCAGAGGACCTGCAGCTCCTCACCTACAGCCATCTAGAAATGGAGAGCTGTGTTAGGCAAGACACCTACCAAGGGAGCAGTGATGCTGCCTCCAAATCTCAGCACAACAAAGCAAGGTCATGGCCCTACAAGGATTTGTCTGTATCTCTGAGAGAGCTCTCCAGCCTGCTATGTCATAGAAACCCACTAAAGCTGCTCTCCTGGGAGTACCCTACTCCTAGTCCAGACATGTTACTGCTCTGCTCCAGGAAAGGCTTTTCACCACGGTGCCAGCACACTTCAACGTTGCCCAGAAATGTCAGCACCCTTGTGCACAGCAGAGCTGTCACTCCAGAAGGAGTCATGCCCCAGAGCCATCCTTGCTGCAGGGCTGCCTCTTACCAGAAGGAGATTTCTGTGGAGTGAAACCCTGTGCTGGACAATACCCCCAAAGATGGATGTCTGGGAGCTGAGGTAGGTAGCAGTGGGTGCTCCAGCACCAGGCAGGGGGGACACTGCAGCAATGCTGGTGCTCTGCAGCCCCTGATGGCCCACCAGCCCGTGCACCCTCACTGGGAGGGGAGTGAGAAGGAGGGGTTTCTCCCTGGTGCAGGGGAGGAGGAGAGGGCTGCTGTGCTCACAGCATCCATGCTTCCATTTAATTTCATTCGCTTCTGTGCTGCTCCTTGGCCTCCCACCCCTTGAACTGCAAGAGCTGGCTGGGAAAGGCAGCAGCCTGTAAGGGGAGGCTGTGGTGTGGGTCCTGAGCTTGCTCTGCCTTCATCAGCGCAGAGGCACGGCACTCCCCGTGATGGTGAGTCCTCCTGCCCTGGGGGCCTGGGAAGAGGCAGGTGAAAGAGCCAGTGGCTGGGAAGGGGTCTGATCTTGCCGCTGTGCCCCCAAGCAAGAGGTGAATGGCAATGAACACCTGCCTTTGGCTGCAGTTTCTCTTCTTGGCACCAAGTGCTCATGTTTGGATTCAAAGCGTGGTAACAAAGCCTTTGCCGGCGAACACATTTCAACATGTTATTCTTCCCAGGCTGGCTTCAGGATCCTCTTTCTATTCCTTCTGTACTGATTGCTCTTGTTTCTCTTGGCTCCCAGCTCTGGCTTTTCAGGCTTCATTAACTGGAATTTATTAGCAACTTTAAACAATCTTCCTGCTGCCAAGGAAAGAGAGAAAAGGAAAAGAGAAAAGAGAAGAAAAGAGAAGAAAAGAGAAGAAAAGAAAAGAAAAGAAAAGAAAGGAAAAGAAAAGAAAAGAAAAGAAAAGAAAAGAAAAGAAAAGAAAAGAAAAGAAAAGAAAAGAAAAGAAAAGAAAAGAAAAGAAAAGAAAAGAAAAGAAAAGAAAAGAAAAGAAAAGAAAAGAAAAGAAAAGAAAAGAAAAGAAAAGAAAAGAAAAGAAAAGAAAAGAAAAGAAAAGAAAAGAAAAGAAAAGAAAAGAAAAGAAAAGAAAAGAAAAGAAAAGAAAAGAAAAGAAAAGAAAAGAAAAGAAAAGAAAAGAAAAGAAAAGAAAAGAAAAGAAAAGAAAAGAAAAGAAAAGAAAAGAAAAGAAAAGAAAAGAAAAGAAAAGAAAAGAAAAGAAAAGAAAAGAAAAGAAAAGAAAAGAAAAGAAAAGAAAAGAAAAGAAAAGAAAAGAAAAGAAAAGAAAAGAAAAGAAAAGAAAAGAAAAGAAAAGAAAAGAAAAGAAAAGAAAAGAAAAGAAANGGGAAGGGGAAGGGGAAGGGGGGGCAGCGGAGGGCAGCTCTTCCTCCTCCCCAGGAGGCATGAACACTTGGGTTGTCCCTCATTGCTCAGAAGGGTTTTCTGGTCTTCACTCAGTATGTCCAGCATGGACAGATCTTCCATGGGGATGCAGAGAGAAGGCTTGGTCTCAGGTGCTACATGCCACCCCAGCAGCCTGAAGGGCATCTGTCCTGGGTAGATGAAATCTGCAGAGATTTGAGCTGTAAAACTTGAACAAACTTCTGCTGAGGGCATGTAAACAGGCAGCGTTTGTTTGCTTGATTCTTGTGCACATCCTGGCACAGAGGGTGATCCCAGCCTGAACATCATCCTCCTGACATGTTTCAGGATGAAAACTTGCTAAAGATGTAAGTGAAAGGGGCAGTTTCCATTTCTCCTCCTAACTGTGATGTTTTTTCCTACTCAAAACACCTTTGCTTTCCAAGTGAGGACTTGTGGCATTTTGAACCTCCAGCAAAATATTCTCCAAGAGCTTCCAATTATTTTTCAGATTTTCCTGGTTAATTTTTTCCTCTTCTTCTGTCTTGTTCGTAATTATTTTTGGCTGTGGGAAGCTGACTACTTTGGAGCCTATGAATATTTATTCATTGCTGGTGGAGACTGTTCTGTTTGTCCATGACATGTAATCAGGACATGATTGCTTGCAGCAAGACAATGGTTACTTGTATACACAGTACAGGCTCTGTGTGTGACAAGCTGTACTGCCTCCCATGAATGCTTTGGGTGGCCATACCTCAACATAGATATGGGCACAATGGAAAGAGAATCACAGAATCAC
>VZTU01004579.1:0-11132 GCA_013400835.1 Zapornia atra | reverse complement strand
TTCCAACCCCAAACGTTCTGTGACCTCACGGTTCATAAAAAAAATAAACCATTTCCTTGACAAGAAGCTCCCTCATGTAAAGGCAAATAAAACATGCCAACTTCTTCAAGAGAATATACAATTAACCATAAAGACTGCTTTCGTACAGCACATCTACACCACTTCTAATAAACTGAGAATAATTGGGATAAACCTGTATTAAGCTGCAAGAGCATTAGTGGAATTCTCTCAACGTGTTTTGTGACAGTCCCAGCATAAACCCAGACTAAGAGCCAACACAGATAAACCAAACGTCTTTGAAGGTGAAGTAACAATGACAGTAAATCGGGGGGGAGGCGGGGAATAAAATCCCAGAGCTGAAGACCACCTCCAAACTTACCTGGATACATTTTTTTTTGTATCATTCTTTACCATAAATGAACCAAAGTTCTGCTGACACACCCTCTCCTGTCTTCTGTTTATGTAACTGAAAGAACTAATTTTCACAAAACTGACATGTAGTGAACACATTGCTAGTGACGTCCTGATAGTCATTGCTCCCTTTCCTGAAGGGCACCTAAATCCTTTCCATGCTGCTCTCATTCTGTCTCTAGCTGTAAATACTTCTTTGCCTCAGCAGCATTTTAAGGTTTCAATGCCTTTAAAAGCACTTCTCAGTTAGTCTGAAGTGACGTTCTGTTCAAAACAAATGTTCCTTAGAAAACATGAAGGAATATTTAAAAGGAAAAAAACAAAGCAGAGCATACATTTGGGGAACGCACCAATTTAATTAATTTCAAAGCTGATTCAGTTTCTTACTGTTAGAGCCTGATCTTGAAAGGACAGAATTTGGAAAATAGAAGTATCTTCAGATTGTACTCCCATCTTGCAAACTTGGGTTTTAGCTCAAAAAGAGCCAGTATTATAAACCCCTTGAATTTCACTACCACAAAACGTTAGTCTGGAGAACGGTCAACAAGAGCCTACTACCTCCTGCACATTGACATGAATAGTGTGAGCAGAATAGGAAGACAAGTTCATATGAAATCTGGCCAACAGGAACCAGGCACACAGCTAGAGAAAACTGAGAGAATGGAAATGTAGTAATTTCTGTAGCCATAAAATCACAGAAATGTTGATTGGAATAGACTTTTGGAAGTCATCTTGTTCAAGCTCCTCCCAAAAGGAGGACCAGCGCTGGACTTGACTAGTGCTAACACCTGATCAGTTGAGGCCGAGTCTTGATAACCTCTTAACAGTTTCTCTGGGTAACATGCTGGCACTGCACTAACTCCCACAGAGAGTTTTCCTACACCCAAGCCTCCTAAGCTGCCCCTTGTTATACTACGTCCTGCTACTGAGATGACTTTGGCTACACCATCCACCGCTTCAAGACTCAAGCTCAGCTGCATGCACTGGTCAGCCAAAACTCAAACATAAAAGGAAGTAATTAAAAAAAACCCAACAAACCAACCAAAACCTGCAAACTTGCCAAAACAAAAATTAACATGGGATTGTTTTGAAGCCATTCCAGCTTTTACTGAACTTTCAGTTTCAGAAAACCAGCTAAGACTCATTGGGATGGGAGCATGGGGTATGGGAGTTACTGGCATAACACCAATACCAACAACACTCAGAGGTTTATAGGACCACCCGAATACACCTGCCCTGCACACAGCAGTAGCTTTTATAGTCATGAGAAGTTGTCAAATGAGTGATAAATCTAAGTAATAAGCTAAATAACAGTTTATAACCCTGGTTACTCCTTGACACATTAGATCAGAGTCACAGCATCTGAATCCTGAATCAGATAAAACGAAAGTCTTTGATGCACTTATTCAAATTGACTCAAGCTTACCTGGTTTTCCATTAGTTACTTCACAGAACATTTAGGAATTTTCAGACTACCTTGCATCCTTTCTCTACAGATGATCTTATTCCAGTCTACAAAAATACTTTGGTTTTATAATATTCTAGTTTTAAAATAGGTAGGCAGAAAATTTTAGACTATATAAATAGGTATACCATGGTACTGGACACACCTATTCAAAACTAAAATCTACTAAATAACAGAGAACTACAAAATAATCAAATACAAGACAGAGGAATGGCAGCTGACATTTGGAAAGGATACTAAATTAGGAGATACGTCATTTTCATAGACATGACATTCTAGTTAACATTCAAGTCACATTATATCATCAAAAGGCCCAATCACAGAACCACCATTTACAGAATTAATATTGATTCAAAGCAATTGATTTAAGTGGGTTGTGTCTGAGGAACAAGCACAACTTAAAACTCATGTTGCACGCTGTGCCAAGAGGCCCAGGCTCCGTCTGGAAAGGTCAGGCTAATTAGCATGAACCAACATGAAAGTACCAAAGACCACACAAGGAAGCCTCGTGCTTTAAAAATGGTACCACAGATACCAATTCATACAACTGTTAAGTCCAAGGAAAGCCTTCCCTCAACCAGAAGGTCTGTCCTTTGTTGTTCCTGACATACAGAGGTTTGTATTTCTTCTACATTTCATTTGTCTTCTGTGGCTCCCTTCCTCTCCCCCTTCAGCTTTACTCTTGTGAAACTCCTGTGAACTAGCAAGGCACACCTTCCTACTACATGTCTATGATATGGTAAATCAACTGCACAATGCCTACTCCAACGTTCACTCCCA
This sequence comes from Zapornia atra, assembly GCA_013400835.1. NCBI lineage: Eukaryota > Metazoa > Chordata > Aves > Gruiformes > Rallidae > Zapornia > Zapornia atra. The sequence continues at coordinate 8,476 of VZTU01004579.1, read as the reverse complement.
ACAGAGATTTCATCTAGTCATGCAGTTAAAGACATACCTTATCTCAGAGTCTGTCCTCTCAACGGAGTTCCTAGCTAGTTATTTACTGGGGAGTGGGGAGGGAGGGAAGCATTTAGACAGAGTCGCGTTTGACAGACACTAGAGACCTGACTTTAATCAAAAGAAGACTGAAAAACACAAACTGATGCACACCCACAAAATTCCCTGAACAGAAGCTCAAGAAAACACATGGAACTTTTTGGCAATACTCTATAGATTTCAATTAAGCAACACAGCAGGAATGACAAGTTACAAATATGCAACACGTTTAAAGACTGGGAAGACTTCCCATCAGAGGGGCAGGGCAAAACTTAGCAGGCAACAAGAGAGTTTGGCTTCACTTGAGCGTTCAGAACTCTGGACCCTGAAGTAGCAGTTCTTACCCATCCCTCAGGGTGAAAAAACATTTCTCATCCAACATGTAAGGGGAATACAAGTTGTACTCAAGTTTATTTTGTCTATGGCATACAAATTACTCATAGAATGCACGCCTGGCTTCGTATCGATGAGCTCTGAAACAACTGATCACTGAGGTTTCAAAAGATGTGCCACCAAGCAGATGGCTAGAATAAACCAGAGGAAGAAGAGCATTTAAACTTGCTTTGGTTGGAAAGTAAATAGAAAGCCAAGTATTCGTACTTCTGCTGGCAAAATAATGCTAATTTGTTTTGTCTATTTCCTATTATTTTTTTCACACAAGGTTTAAGTTTTATTTTCTATAAAGTGATTACACAACTTAAATCTAAAGTCACACTGTTTATTTGAGTAAGAACCGTATTTGAAAAATATTTAGATAACTTCAGTGTCAGAAAAAACAACCCACTAGGTTTTCTTTTCAAGTTCCCTTGAGAAAGATGTTTCTCCAATTTTCTATGCCCTAATGGTGACCTAACAAAAGAGGGCAGTTGCAAGCATCCCACACATTGTTTGTACTGAACAACACTTTTCTCAGAAGATTTGAGGAAGGTGCAGGGCACAGTTTGCAAGCTAAAAGGAGAGAGAAAAAAGTAAGTCAATCTTCTGGGTCAGCAGGACATTGGAGGGAACAGTAACGTTGTCATCCCCCATCCCAAGAGCGAGATCAGACTCAGAAAGTCAAATCAAAGTGCTTCAACCTTGGACTAATTTTTCCTTGCAGCTGATGAAGCCCTGCTACTGAGCAGCGTTCCACAGAACGCTGCTGTCCTGCACCGTAAGTTCACTTCTTGCGTTACAAGAGCAGAGAAAGTGGCAGAGTAAACACATAAACAGCTTGTAAATTTGGTATTGGCATTGCCTTAGTTTTATCTCTCCTGCCCTTCTCTAGTTTGGGTTCCTTCTTAACAGCACAGACCAAACTTTGTACTTCTAAAATAAGCGAGTATGACTTTGTGCCAGCATATGAGTGCATGCCCAAAGCAGAGAGGGGGAAACAGCACATTAAAGAACAGTTCTTCAGAGTTAAACCAAAGCGATTCTGAAAAGATACTCCATGCTGAATTCATGACAACACACTTGCCAAAAATGCAAAACTGGGGAGTTCAACTTTGTTTATTCAAGACAGTGATCTTAAATATGCAACTATATTTTAAGAAGAATACTACAAACTAACATATAAAAAGGATGTGCCACATATAAAAAGGATGTGCCACAACTCATCCCAAAGGTGTGCCTCAAACGTCACGTGTGCACAAGATATTTAACCACTGCAAACTAAAAAAACTGAAGTCTGTTCATTTTGTCACCATTATGTCCTTAGAACACACAAAGGACAAGTACCTGCTACAAAACTGATGCCAATATATTGGCCTGAGACCAATATATTACGATTGACAGAATGTCCCTAATTACAAAAAAAAAGGTATTGCTTCCTTAAAAGTAAAACTCACCTCTTTTGGTTTAGATGTTCTAGACTAGTTTTGCCAAAGACCTGAAACTAGGTCAGGAATTTAAGGTTAAACACAACCAGTTCCCTGCAGTTATATTACCGTACACACAGAGTATTTTTATATAGCTTCATGCAAGAAAAAAATTTTAAAAATAAGCCGCTGATTTTTTAGAAAACCAGAAAGGGAAGATCGGGCATAAGGGTGAAGTGATACAAACATAAAACAAACAAACAAAAAAAAAAACCTTTGTCAAACCTGGTTTTAACTCTTCTTCTCACCTATTTCGCAGTCTCTGACGCTGACTTTGTAGTCCACCCAACAGGAGCTCATAGAAATGACAGTTTCACCTCAGGTTTTACTCCACAGGGCATTAAATACTAAGCAACAGAGGCTTACAATCCGTTCAAGTTTCCCAGAGTCAAAACAACTGTAGGCCAAATAAACCTTTCAGGTATCAAAACCTTATCTATTTTATCATGTCAGCACTTCTCTACATAGAAAATACAATTCTTTAAAGAGACCGAGGATGGAACTGACCATCTCAAGCATCCAGTGTCTACTGGTCTATTACATACACATATTACCCATACATATTTTGTTTGTTTGCTTGTTTCCTCCAATTCATCAACATATGCCCCGAGGCTGCCATCTAGACTCTACCTGGCCAAGAAAAGCTCTCCTTTTCCAGCAAGAAATTCAGGACTCTTCCTAAAATATGTCAGTCATTTTAGGTACTAGTGGGAATCACTCTGGATTCCATCACCCCTCAAACTATTCAACAAAATGGTGTGAAAGTTTTCTCTAGGCAAACTCAAGCCCTGGAAGGTCTTCAGAGCTCTTGAGAAATACAGTATTTTAAGGAACTAATGTCCACTTCGGAACACAACATAAACTCTTCTAAGATTTTTCACACTTAACTCCTATTTTAGAGCTCTTGAAGATGCTCTGAAACAAAAGGGAGTGTGGGGTTTGACGTATTTTCTCCTTACAAGTCTTAAAGGCCATTGTAAAGAAATAATCACCCAACCCAAAGAGCAGCAAATCTGAATGTTCAGCAGAAAATACTCCTTCTAGCACGCATCCACACAATTCATCTAGTTTCTCCTGTTAGTGCTAGATAGACATTAACTCCTGATGTCTGAAGCAGTAAGTATTTCAGGGTTTCAGCTGATGACTGAGTAGCTGATCTCATCATGGAAAGCATGATGTCATTACAAGGTACTAGTTTGGCTCTTTTCACTAAGATAATTTTTTTCCAACCTTTCATTTGCAATCTTAGTTTTAGTTGAATTGAACGCCCAGAGGCAGAAAGGTAATATACAAGCTGCCTTCCAACACAATCACTAAGGATTTAAAATTAAGAACATATTTTCAGCAGATAGAGTTAAATTAGAGAACATTTAACAAACAACACATCTGTGATCCTTTGAAGCGACTCAGCTGAGCTACTGGATGCTGCTGGCATAACCACACACGGCCACAGTTCCTGCTGTCAGAAGTGTGATTTACCATTACCACATCACCAATATCTTCTGCAAAACCACTGATAATAAATATTGTGCCTGTTGACTGAGTTCACTGAATGAAATCCCACTTACAAGAAATTGGATTTGGTCCTGTAAAACTTTTCAACAAATACAGTTCTTAACTAGGATAGTCTGGCAAAGTTTAATACACCTAGTTTAAACACAAGGAAAAGAAGCTTCAGAAAGTCTAAATACCTTCCTTGGAGTGAGTGAAGGCCTATAACAATTGCACTACACTCATTTTGAAAAACTCACGGCTAAACACTTGAGACTTTATGGAAATTAGAACGTATCACATCAAAGAAAAGCACATTCTAGCTCAAATGAACCAAAAAGAATGTCGAATCCATCTGAACTAGAGTTTAGCAACTCACATATTTCAGTTATCATTACAAAGGTCAAATATACCAAGTCTATAAAGAACAACATTCACCCTGAAAACGTCTAACACACAAGTAACAGGAAAAAAAAAAAGTCTAAAAAATTAAGGATCTGTAACAGGAGGACCACTGATGTATTTAATCCATAGTATCTGTCTCTGAACATTATCAACAAGCAAAAACCCAAATCACTCTGCATCTGGCATACTTAATACTGTGTAAGCAGATGAAAAACATCTACTAAAAATAATAACAACCACCCTTTTGGCTTATAAATAGAAATGACCCTGCTTGCAATGCTGGGCTGACTAACAATCCCTCAAAATGCTAGGATTTCTAGAACAAAATGACAGCTCCTATTAGTAATTAATGCTCAGCACAATCCTACATCACATTATAAAAGCCAGGGTGACAAGTGCACGCAATAAGATGTACTGGCGATGCTGTGGAGGAATACCGTGATGGTCTTAAACATCTAAGCACTCCAACATGATTTTAAAGAAAAAAAACCCCAAACCACTCTTTCTTCAAGTTTAGTATTCGTGGTGAATGTCTTCCATGCTAAAGTTAATCACTGAATGCACCTACATCTCAGTGTATTTGGGAACTGACTCAAAAGTTAGCACTTCATCAACAAGTAACTTCAAACTGCTAGTGCAGATCACAGAATGTTAGGAGTAGGAAGGGACCTTGAAATATCATCTAGTCCAATTCCCCTGCCAGAGCAGCATCACTAGACTAAATCACACAGGAACGCATCCAGGAGGGTTTGAATGTCTCCAGAGAAGGAGACTCCACAACCTCTCCGGGCAGCCTGTTCCAGTGCTCCGCCACCCTCACAGTAAAAAGGTTTCTCCTTGTATGCACATGGAACTTCCTATGCTCCAGCTTGTACTCATTGCCCCCCGTCATATTGCTGGCCACCACTGAGAAGAGCCTGGCTCTGTCCTCCTGACACTCACCCTTTACATATTTATAAACGTTAATAAGGTCACCTCTCAGCCGCCTCTTCTCCAAGCTAAAGAGACCCAGCTCCCTCAGCCCTTCCTTATAAGGAAGGTCTTCCACTCCCTTAATCATCTTGGTGGGCCTTCACCAAACTCTTTCAAGGAGTTCTATGTCCTTCTTGAACTGAGGGGCCCAGAACTGGACACAACATTCCAGCTGCGGTCTCACCAGGGGAGAGTAGAGGGGGAGAAGGACCTCTGTCGACCTACTAACCACACCCCTTCTAATACATCCCAGGATACCACTGGCCTTATCCATGAGGGCACATTGCTGGCTCATGGTCATCCTGCTGTCCACCAGGACAGGTCTCTCTCACACTGCTCTCCAACAGGTCTGTCCCCAACCTATCCTGGTACACAGGGTTAGATGAATCTGCTGTGAGCTTAACCAGTTCACCCACCATATCCCCATCAGCGCGACACCCAAGACGTACGCTACACGCTGCATCGCAAGAATGAATGGCCCACTTTCAACGCAGACACTCAAGTCAGGAAGCGTCCCTGCGGTTGCCCAAATTCAGCCCGACACTAGAATTAAACCTCAACACACCGCTTCCCTGTGACGAAAACCTGAGGTCTGTGCGCTCCGGGCTGCTCGCGCCGTTACCAGCGGGGCAGACGGGTCGCTGCACTCCCCCGGAGCTGGATTCACTGACCCGGGACCTCAGAAAGACAGGGGGAAAGCCAACCCTCCTCCTCCTCCAGCTCCGCCAGAAGGAGCGGTGCCGGCGGTGCGGAGGCCGGGCGACAGGAGAGGCAGCGCACGCAGCGCCCCCGCTGAGCGCCCCCGAGCCCCGGCAGGCATAGCCTCTTCACGGAGAGGGGTCGCCCAGCCGCTTGCCCTCCTCGTCCTCCTCTCCCCGCCAAAGGCTGCTCCTGCCTCCCATCCCCGCCCAAGCAGGGCAGCCGGCGCCGTGCCGTGGGGACAAAGCCACCCTGATGGAGCGGGCGGCCTGCCGCTCCCCCTCCCGTCCTGTCCCCTCCCCGGGGAGAGCGGCGGCACCGGCGCGGGAACCGGGGAAGAGAGGGCAAGGCCGCAATCACGGCGCCGCAGCGAGCTGCTCCTCCACCCGGGCCGCCCTCGAGCCGCTCCCCTCAGCCGCGGCCTCTTCGCCGGGGCGGGCGGGTCTCGCCACAGGCGCGGCCGGGCCGCCCCTCCACCTGCAACGCGCCTCGCAGCCCCCTCGGCGTCTTCCCTCCCCTCACCTGGCAGCAGCGACAACACTTACCCCAAACGCTCTGCTCCGGCCCGATGGAGAGTGCCCGCACCGCGGGCCAACACCGCCGCAGGCCCCGAGGACTGCCGGGGCGGGGCTCAACACCGGAGGGGGCAGGGCCGCGCACCGGAGGGGGCGGGGGTCCTCTCCGGGAGGCGGGGCTCAGTCCACCGCCCCTCCGCTAGCGCGGCGGCGGCGGGCTTTGCCTTTAATTAAAGGCGAGAGACGCTCCGCGGTGCTTCCGGTTCGGCCATGGTACCGCCCTGCCGCTCTCGCTGCCTAGCCGTGGTGCGAGGGCTCAGTTGAGAAGCGGCGCTGGGGGCTGAGGTCAGGCGGGGACTCTCCCCTACGAGAGGAGCAGCGGGGCTGGGTCTCTGGCGTAGGCACAGGCTCCCGTGCCTTGTCATAGCAGCGGCCTGGTGTTTGCAGAGGTGAGCGGTGGGAAGTCCAAGAGTGATCGGCATTGTTGTGGGCATGCGGTGGAAGCTCAGCCAGAGCCGTGCCACTCAACGCAAGCCTTCCCTTGGGGAACCCCGGTCTCGGTCCTTGGCGAGGCCCAAAGCTTGTCAAGTAAACGTGTCGCAAGGTTTGACCGTGGTTGAACGTTGCAGGATAGCTCCACAGCAGTAAGTGTAGAGTGGTTACCTGCCGTGCTGTACGGGTCACGCTGTACAGTGAAAAGGTGAGCAAAACAATTTGTCACAGCTACTGTGCTAGAGCAGGGGGACGGAGGAAGGAGGATGGAAGGAGAGATCTAGGAAAAAAGGATTCAGCTGTTGCCCACCCCGCCCTGCCCTGCCTGGCTCTGCAAAGCCCCAACAGGTCTTCAGGGAGATCAGTGCATTCCAACGAGGTGATGTGATGGCTGAGGCGTTCAGCCTGAAGTTAGAATACAGCTGTGAACAAGTGCCCTAAGCATTTAATATAAAAGACATGATGATTAATGATAGCAAAGGTGACTCCCTTCTCCCTTGTGCCACAAACCACAGAACTTGCCACAGAACTGCCTGTGGCTGCCACTCATCAATGGGGAGAGGAGTTCCTTTAGCTGTGAGGAAAACCTGGCAAGATTTCTATTTTTGCTAGAATTTTTTTTTTCTTAGGTGAATTAGGTCAACAATCACTTCATGCACTTTTATGCTTTTTACCCATAGAATCATAGAATTGTTTAGGTTGGAAAAGACATTTAAGATGATTAAGTCCAACTGTTAACCCAGCACTGCCAAGTCCACCACTAAGCCATGTCCCTAAGCACCACATCTACACAGATGCCTCCAGAGATAGTGACTCAACCACTTCCCTAGGCAGTCTGTTCCAATGCTTGACAACCCTTTCTGTGAAGAAGTTGTTCCTGATACTCCATTTAAACCCCCCCTGGTGCAACTTGAGGCCGTTTCATCTTACCCTATCCCTTGTTACTTGTGAGAAGAAACAGAAACCCAGCTGGCTACACCCTCCTTTAAGGGAATTGTAGAGAGAGTAGTTTCCCCTCAATCTCCTTTTCTCCAGGCTAAACAATCTCAACTGCTCCTCACAAGACTTGTGTTCTAGACCATTCACCAGCTTCATTGCCCTTCTTTGCACATGCTATGTTAGTTCACTTTGATTAGCTTTTTTTTTTCTCCCCAGAGTTGTACTAAAGGTCACCTCAGGCTTTCAGGCTGGTGAAATAATTTAGGAATTCTTGTTTCTTTCCATGCAAATGAAAGACTTTTGAATCTCAGTTAGTTAAAGCCTGTGCAGGCTGTGTGTAACCACAAACATCACAAATAATGCAGAACTCTAAATATTTCTGCACACTCCTAATGGAAGAAGCTGGTGTAACCCAATAAAGAAATATGATAGTTATAACCAGCTAAGACTCAGGCCTGATAGCTGTAGATAGTCACAGAACCAGGTAGCTGGCTGGTTAATCATAAAAAGGAGATGTGGCTGCAAAGAAAGGGCTAAGTAGAAGGTGATTAGTTTGTAGCTCCAGAATGGTTATTCTGATTTGTAGTTATACTAGATAGAGTATTAGAAGAATAGCAAAAAAAACCCCAAATTCCTGGAAATGTATAAGCAATGGAAAGTAGCGCTGAGATTAATAGAGAAATCATCAAACTACTCATTTCAGCTACGGCAAGTTTTCTCTCTCCTGAAGCTTCTTGTCCTGTAGACAGCTATTCTAGCGTGCTGGTGAGAATTGGGAGAGCTTAAGCTATAGAGAGGTGAGGAGCTAGGGAAAGGGGTGCTTGGCTTTAAGACAAATGCATCAGACAACTGTGGAAGGGAGGGGGAAAAGCATCCTGGATCAGATCTAGGACAGAGGAGAAACCTCTGTCTTAAGATAAAAAATTGATGTCTGAAGACCTGTTGGATTAATATTTGAGTCTCTTCCTCCTTCTAGGTGGTCTGTCTCCTCTTTTTCTGTTAGCTTTGTGTGGTGGTTTAGCCCTG
>VZTU01004576.1:1385-61669 GCA_013400835.1 Zapornia atra | reverse complement strand
CTCCCTCAGGAGTTGAGCCATTTGCCCTGTACAGTTCGAAAGCTTTTCTTAATGTCTAGCCTAAACATTTCCTTCCTTAGCCTCAGGTCACTGATCTTTGTCCTACATCTTCTGAGACTTTGAATAATTCCCTGCTTTCAATTTCCACTGCTGTATTGAAGGCATGAGGCTGAGAAAAAAAAAAAAAGAAAAAAAAAAAAACAAAGCCACAAAAAAATAAAAGAGAGAGAAAGGTCTCCCTAATCTAAAAAAAGCCACAGCTCTCCCACAGACTGTGAGTTACAACAGGATTATCAAGGTTTTTAACTTTCCAGTTTTAACAGAAAGCTATGAAGAAGTCTGACCTATTGTATAGTACTATTAAAGTAGCACTACCCTGGATTAGACACAATAATCAATAGACTGCACCCATCAGGCACTGACAAGGAGCCTTTTCCTCTCTCTTTTTCTTTCCATTTACTGGAGGGGAGCCAGTCAGCCCAATATACTGTGGCCTAAAAGAGTTTTTAATGAAAAATTCTTACAATGTAAGCTCAAACACTGCTGTTAAGGCTAAAAAAATAATAAAAAAACAAACCCAGGAGGATAAAGTACTGTGTCATAAATTTATGTGAGGCAATTAAAATGCATTTCCACATTGTATAAACAGATGACAAACTGCTTTTTTAAAAAAAATAACACAAGAATGAATTTAACTACAGAGTTTAAAGAATTATCCATTTGTATTAGAATGCCAAGGAAGTCTGATGCAGAGGTAATGAACCACTAGGCAGTCTTCATTATTCATAACACTGGACATGCAATTGAGCAAATGCTGTGAAACATAGATCACTAGTACCCCACTTACTGCTATCAACCCCACCCCCCAAAATAACCCCAACTAAGCAAAACCACAATAGATTACGGTTAATGACTATTGGTTATTTACTCAGAATTTCACTTGAAATGTTTCATCTATTGAAAAACACTACCAAGTATTTTAAGCAACAAAGAAAGTAACCATCCCCAAACTGAAAATAAATCCCAAAGCAACTGAGAAGCACATAAAAAGAAATTCTGTATAAATTTTAGACACATTTCCTCATTTCCCAGGTCTCTCCATAGACATTTGTGATTCTGATGTTCATGAGGATGCCTTAGAGCATCCTATTTACAGACTGTGTATCAACATACACTTGGTTTAATAATAATTTTTTAAAGATTGATTAAAAGTTTTGGTTCATTTTCATCTGTGTATTCTGGGGTTGTGGTACAAATATATTGTTGTGGCACAAATATATGTTGTGTTGCTGCTGTTTATTATGGTAGGCAGCCAGTACATCAGAACAGGGCATCACACACCAGAACTTAAATTTTTACAAAGTGCAGAGGAACTTAGACTTCATGCTCAATGTTTAAGTTGACATAAGGGAGACATAATTTTCCTTCATGAGGATCCTTTGTACAGGATACAACTTAGAGATTTCAACCAGTTTCCTCATCCACCTCCATAAATATTTGTGACACAAGTTTACATCTTGCTACTCCTAAACTTGTCAAAGTGATGATAGGGTCACATGTAGAGGTGTGCTTCAGGAGAAAAATCCAACGGATTTAATTTGGTTTTAGTGATTATATACTTGTTTAAAACTGTTCATCTATCATTCTCTAGTTTCATTAAATTTAAAGAATAGTATTCATTACTAAGAAAAAACAAAACCAAAACCTGAAATAAACCGGAAGTTTGAACGAAGTTGTTTGCACTGAACAATTAATTTTGAGACAATGTAGTATACTGCATCTGCATTAACAGTTGGACAGTGTTAAACGTGTAACTACTTAAGTGAAACAGGAAAAACTAAACAGGAAGCATGTTAAAGCAAACATATTTTGTCCTTGCTGGAGAAATGGATTGAGGTATTTGAAGTAATATCTCAATATTGAATAAAATTATATCATTCAGAACTTTTAAGTTCCTCAGTTTAGGATACTTGATGGGCTTTCATGACAGTTGATATCTGACCAAGGATGACCTGAACTTGATAGGACTGGTTTAGATTTATGTTAGAGGTTTCCCATTTTATTATGGCTCCTATCTATCTCCATACATGCCACTGACACTAAAGAAAAACAACTTCATTTCTTTCTGAGATGAATATGGTAAATTAACTATATTGAAACTTCTTTTTCATGAGTTCTCAGTTAAGCCAGGAGTAGGATAAACACTGTAATGCACAAATTAAGCCTGAATTTTAGAGACTTTTCTTCCAGATATGCAGAGATAGCTTTATTTTCATTTGTTTGTTGTTGCTTTTTTTGAGTGTGCTTAGGTTCCAGTTTGGAGAGGCAAAACATTTGGGAAAAACCCCACAGATTCTACTGAGTGTATGGGAATATATTCTGCATCCAGTTTTCCACATGCACCAATGCCTCAAACCAATAGCGAGTTTAAGAGACAACTGGATGTAGTTCAGTTCTCTCCAGTGAGAAAGAATGGAAACAACATTGCTTGAAAACCAGCTTTCTTTTGATGCCTGAAAAGCCAAGAGGAAACGTTACACTATCATGTGATGTGTAATCCTGATCACAAGTAAAGTGTTCTCGGACATTTCTTTCCCCTCCTCTCACACCCAGCCTGTAATAGCTGACCACCGTGTCATCACTAGTATTGGAAAATGAAGAAGCAGCTAACATAACATTCCCTAAAACAGTGTAAACATTGATGGATGTTCTAAAGGATGTTTTACATTTGCTAGCCTGAGATCTGTGTTATTACACTGACAAGGGTGACCTTTAAAATAACATATTTGCTTTTTTTTTTTTAAAAAAAGGGAAGGAAACTCTTTATAACCTGAATTTATTGCCTATAAAATCACTTCCGAGCAAGAAGCCTGATTACAATCAAAATAAGCCACCAAAATGAAACAGTTTACCTGTGATCAATTTAATGTGGTAGTAAAACCCTAATTATGGGCAGAAACACGTTCAAGGTTTGTGGTATTGTCTATAAAATCTGCATGGAAACTAACATTCAGTGATGCGTAGCACATATGGGTAAGCAGATGGCTAAAGGATTATTTTTAAAATCAGGACTTTTGCTGACAAAACAGAGAATTGGTAGGTTATGATCAGAAAGCTAAGACATTATTTATGGGACAGTAAGCACATGTGCAGTTTTGGATTATTCCTTACTAAACAGAAGATAAAACAGACGATTGTGCATAGGGTAATAGAGAGTCATTGTTTTTAGCAACTGTAACTTCAAGTAAGTTTGGGGAGTATATTTGGTTTGTGTTGGGTCTTTTTTGGCTGATTATTTAAAAATAAAGTATTTCTAGGTCAGGACACCTAAAAGCCTGACTTAACACAACGTTGTTCTTTAGATAGCTTCTGAAGTAAAACCTAAAAGAAGTACAGACAGCCTCTGTTTAAAGTAGGATTTTATGAATAAATTTGAAAAAAAATCACATTAACTTTTATCTTTAGGTAGACTTTTTAAGGATTTGGATTTTCAGCTTTTTTCCCCCCCCGCTAGTTCCTCTTCATTTTATATGTCTAGATTTTAGGAACACAACCATGAGTTCTGTGATAAAGCTTCAATCAGAAATACAACTAGTGGAATCTGAGATATCATGCAAGATCATGGCTACCATCCTACAAGCTTGTTACAGTAGGAGCTAGGCTAAGTTGCACAGTCAAATACTCATATGGAGTCCCATTTTGTTCCACATTAGAAAGCAAAAACATTTGTAGTCCCACATTAGAAAGCAGAAATAGACATACACAACTTGAAAGAGAAAATTGTTTGTATAGGGAACTATATTTATGGAAATTATATAAATGCATATAAAACCTGACAGCATCTGAGCTGGAGGATAACCTGAAATAGTTCTTCAGGGTCAGACAGAGTATCAGATTAAGGAAACTTGATCTACTCTCCTCTGTTCATAATTTTTTCTGTACCTCATCGGTACCCTTCCCAGAAGGAAGCACTGATCCATCTTATCTTCTTTAACAGTATTTCTGAAAGATGTTTCTTTCCCATTATTTTTAAAATTTTATTTAAATATTTTATTCCACTGTTGTTCCCGTAGTCTAGCCAAACTTAAATTAACTCATTAACAACTGGAGAAGCTTCTTGTGACACTGATTTCACAACAGTACAACACAAAAAGGGAAACACAGCTCCAAAGCTGTTATAAATTAGAGTATATTATATTATCTGTTTCAGGTTCTACTGGTGTTTGAATAGGGTCTCTTGGGATCTACCTGACGCCTGTCACTGTGGAAATGGTCATCACTGTAGCTTGACTTTCTTCCAGCAGTTCCATCCTTACTGACCTTACATGATATCCTTTTCTCTCTGTAATGCAACCTTTTCTCCCTTGTGTGGCATGTAACTTGCTGAAAGTTTAACTGTCATTTACTCTGTAGGGACAAATAAATCTGTTTTGGCTTACTTGGCTTGATTCATTTTCTTTATATCCTTTATATCATCATTTCATTATGAAATGTCTGCAGTACATTTTATCATAAATACGTAAGCATTGTTCATCCCTTTGTACTAAATTCTTTTCTATGGGTAGGGGAGCCCCAAAATTAAGATCCTCTCACACTAGTCATGAAGCAGAAGCTGAGAGGAACTAGGTTCTAATTTTGGCATTTCCATATGCTTAAAGGATCACGCATAGTGAAGCTGTGATGCCTTTAGAAGCACAGCCCAACCGTGGATCCACAGCCTTCACACCCCACACAAGCAGCCTCATCAGAACTGCTGCTGTTTTAGGAGAAGGAGGGATGTAATGGGTCAGAAAGGATGATGTTGTCAATCTAGAGAGGTGGGGGAAGACTGTCCTCAACACTCAGGTTCTGATACTCTCCATTTCTCCCTTCTTTCCAGCTGTGTAGTGAAACACCAGCATCTCGCTCCTATTTGCCAGACTGTAAGCAGGCACAGAAGGACTCACTTGACCATTTCAGTGGTGTTTGCTGCCCAGATATGTGTTTCTGGTCCCAGAGAGGAGGCTCACTGGAAGCATCTCATAAAGCAGGTCCACTGACAGAAGTTGAAGTAGGTTTTCTTAAATAGCTAGATATTTATGATATCTAGGATATTGAATAAAGAAAACAAAATAAGAACTGAGTTCATACAAAGAAAAGAAGTTTCAGACAAAATATGATGCACAGTTGTCCCTGTCACATCCCTCTCTGCCCTTTTGAAAATCTCCTTTCTTTTCTCCTTCTATTTATTCTGCATCATATAAACTACAGTATAAAACTGCCCTGCTGAACAAATTACAGATAAGTGATGATTCTTCAGGGAATGAGCTGATAAGCAAGGAGTTTTACAAAGAAGTGTGTTTGTGGTATGTGTCTATATGTGAGTTAAAGAGAAATGGAGAATTTACTCACTTTGTTTATTCAGACCAAACTTTGCGCTTTTTTAACAATAAGTATCATATTTTTCAGGCTTTTTAAGGCTAACATTCTACTATTATATTACTATGTTGTGCATCACTCAGGAATAATAGGCATAGATTTTTCTACAAGGTCTAAACTTCATTGGAGACTCCAAATTTACTAAGGTATGCATGAGATGAATCATGTTTTGTACAGAGGTTCCTAGCTGCATTATTAAGTTCATTTCCATTACTAAGGTTAGGCAATTTTACTTGTTTAAAACAAAAGGAGTAAGAAAAAAACTAATCTCAGACAACTAAGCAAAAATCCATACAAAGTTATTGAGTATTGACAGCAATTTAGTGACAAAGATTTATCTTTACTGTGCATTTCAAGCAGTTCGATTCTTCATGTTGCTTCTATTTTCCAACCGCAATTACCAAATGCTTTGATAATTAATAAGTCCTAAATGAGAGTAATTTATCCCCAAATCTGATCACATGCTAAATTCCTGGGGTTTGTGCTTTTCATACTACAAACATAACTCTATAGACATGCGGTGCTCCCAGTGACCATACCCATACAAGAGGGACCTGGATAAGCCTTAGTCACTTCAGATCACTCAGGTCAGCTCATGTCCCTCTTAAGTCCAATGTATCTTTGCAGTCAACTCAGTATACTACACTTAGACACATCATAAATCTGTAGCCTCTAACTGAAAAAATAGCTTGAAAGGCAAGAAATCAAACTGGAAATATACCATCAATAAACCATGCCCTACCTGGGATATCTGCAGCCAAAGAAATGTTTCATTCTCTCTGTGTGTATCTCCAGTTTTTTCATGTCATCAGCCAACATCCTGATCTTTTGTGTGTGATATGGTAACAGTACTCTGTATGTTTGATATTTACTAGATAGCCCAACAAAAATTCCGCTTCTTTTCACACCTACCATGGAAATGTCATTTTCCTTGTTCAGTCTCCATGTTTCCTGCTTTCCAACTCCTTCTGCTCTACAAGCCTAGGCTTGTGCCTAGGCCTCCTTCTGCTCTACAACTCCCAGGAGTTGATTGATTTTATGGAGTGGTACAGAAAGCAATAATATAATCCAGTGGACGAGGGAACAAGGAACAACTTCAGGATGATCTCAGCTATACAAGGAGACAAAGAGGAAAAATAGGTTGAATACCAAAGCAGTCATATCTATCCTTCCTGGGGCCAGGTTTCCAAAGAACAGGGAACTTAATACATTTCAAAGCAATTGCCTGCCAATGTGGCTACCCACTGCGCTTCCTACTCCTACACACATTTCAAACGCAAACTGGTCTTTAGGGTTTTTTGTATTATGCTTCTAGAATTATTTTTTATGAATTACAGTGCTGTATAGCAGCCTTGAGCAAGATCCTGGATTAACACTTTATAAAACAAATTAATTATGAGTAATAATAACAGAGAGGAGATGGGTGAAATACTAATGTGTACCTAGGGGAGGATTGGCTTGACTTCATTTTGATAATGCAGTTGGAATTTATGAAGTGAATGGGTATAATTTTGTGAAGTCAGCTAAAAAACTGTTAATCTTCATTTCAGTTTGAAGGTGCATTTAAGAGAAAAAGGAATGTTCTCACTTGAAGGAAACTCCCCTGCACTTGAGATTCAAGGGGAGAAAAGAGCTTAATCACCAAGAAAGTATGGCTTTAAAGAATTCAGTTATGTATGCATTATTCACAGAAACATAGTCAGTGATTTCTTAAGGAACCAGACAAGGGAATCCAACAAAAACTCAATAGGGGCTCTTAGCAGAGGCAAAGATTGGATTTCTAAAAAGGTTCTGAGTCACAGCTTCCTCAGCTGGTGCCTTCATGGGAAGGAAAGAGAGAGGGAGTGGGAATGGGAGTGGGGAAGGGAGAGGCAAAGCAAGGCAGGACAGAGCAGAGCTGGGCAGGAAAGATGTTAAGAAAGGAAGGAGAGAGGAAGAAAGGATTCAGAAAAAATAAAACACAGCCAAATTTCCTTAATGAAAGATTTATATTATGGAAACAAAAATAAAAATCTTAATATAAGACTAATGGCTATGTTCTGCACCCTTAGTTATACAGGAGAAAAAACCTAGAAAACATAAATATTTCATAAATTTAAATGACTAGCTGCTTGGAAACACTTCAAATGATAAGAAAAGAGAAAGAAAAAAGCACTCATCTTTTCACATTTGCGTGATATCGTCTTTCTAAAGCAACAGATATGAGGAAGGAACTCATTCTGAGGGACATCATCCTTTCATTCTTTCTTTCTATGGCCTCAAAACCAATAATGGTATGAGATTTAAGGTTGCTTGAAGGTTGCCGATTTATGACTGTGAATGTCAGGGTTGAGGATTTGCAAACAATCACTCCTTGACTTCTCAGGTTGTTGGTGATGTGAGTACTTTGATTTTTAAGGATTGCAGTGTAATAGTCCTCTCCTCTCTGGATATAACTCTAAAGCAACTGCAACAGCTGCATGCAACCTGATGTTGATAGCAACAGCTGTCAGGAGTGGAGCCCTGTCTCAGACGTTAGATCACCAGTGGTACCAGTGAGATATAAGAATCAAAATCACTTGTATGGAGAAGGAAAAGGGATGAGCAAAATCTTCAACAGGAAGAAAAATGCTGGGGGGACACACATGGACAGACGACTTTTAAAAAACAAAGTATGCAGATGCTGTTTGGCAGGTACTCTGGAAGAACCTTTCCTTTCAGATCTTCTGCAGTCTAGCATAGTCTCTATAAAGCCCAGTATGTGGTATTTTTCATTTTTAAAAACCTATTTTCAGTGATCTCTTATTACCATAACTAAGGTATCTTATTCTCATGGACAGACCTAGATATTCCACGTGGACTCCTTGATAATGTTGGGGTATTTTTTAGAATATTCTGCCCACTGTCTAATTATGATTGACTTTGTTATTCTTTTCCTAGAATAGATACTCTTAACTCAAAAGCACACTAGGCATATTTTTGACTTTATTATGTTAGGTGGCTAATACCACCAATAAGGTAGGATCACAGAATCATAGGGGTTGGAAGGGATTATTACTTGTATAATATTACTCATCCATAACATCTAAATAGCTACATGAAAGAACAAAAGTTGAATTTATGACACTAATGGGGGAAAACATGTTCTAAAGCTATGAGGATAAAAAGTCAAACATATAACGCATATAAGCAGCAGGGATGGATACACAGGCAGTATTACTCAGAGAGTTTATCAACTCACTGAAACACATGCAAAGTTCACTTATGCAAAAGAACCTGAACTCAGAAAGGTATGGTTGGAATGTTAAGAAAGCAAATGCCACTCCAGTCTTTGAGAAGAGCAAAATGGACAATCTGCAGAACTACAGAGAGGCTGAGACAGTTGAGTCTGTTCAATTTGGATAATGGAAGGCTTTTATTGATGTGTATAAATACCTGATGAAAGGGAGCGAAGTCAGACTCTCCAGTGAAAGCACAAGCGGTAACAGGCACAAACAAAAATATGTCAGATTTCATCTGGACACAAGGAAACACTTTTTTTTTTACTGTGAAGGTGGTTGAACACAAGAACAGGTTGCCCTTCCAGGTTGTGGTGTCTCCAGCTGTGGAGATACTCCAAACACAACTGATCACTGTCCTGAGCAACCTAATCTCGCTGACCCTGTTGAACATAGCCACAAGAGGTCCCTTCCAATCTCATCAATTCTGTGCTTCTTTAATGTACCCTGTAAAACAAGCATATTCTCACAACATACATTTTTCTTATAAATGGACATTTAAGGATGCATTAAAGATAGAATATGCAGAAAAATGCACTTCATTATTTCCACAAAACCATTGTGACTAACAGACACAGTATGATCTTTAACAGTTCATCTTCTAAGGCGTATTCAAGGCTGAGATATCTCCAGCGTCTGTCTGTCTCTCAATGACTCAGGAAAATTGGTGTTAAATTTGCCTTTCCCCTAAATATGTATGGTAGGTAATAGAATGGATATGGATAGGGGTAGGGAAAAAACCCAAAAAGAAAATAAGAGTATGGCAAAAAAATTAAAATTAATGAAAGTGCAAGGTTTTTGGTTTTGTTTTTCACAATTACTATTTCCAGAGTAGTAATAAGGCTAAAGTGAAACTTAATTACACTGGAAAGGATATTTATAGGTCAATATTTTACATGGGTACATGCACAAGCACATATATCAATAATGTAAGAGTAGAGATCGGTATTGCATTATTATGGGACACAAAACCAAAAGTTTAAAGCTCATCCATGAGCACCAATTGCAAGGAAAATATATGATAGAACAGTCAAAGATCAGTTCTTGAATTTCCTGCCTATTTTGTAATTTCTACCATTGCAAGATTACAGAAAGCTAAACCAAGAAAGTTCTGAATGAACATCAATTTCAGTTTTTGTGATGTAACATGCATGTTTTCTGACATGCAATTTTGATGTTTTCTATTAAATAATTAAGAGCAGATAAATGAGCCAACACATTCCTGTCATCATTCTCCTCAAAAAAAAAAAAAATGCAGACTATTCTATTTTACATAATTTTGGAAAATTATTATTTTTAAAATCCACTAGATTTAATATGCTTTAAATTTAAAATGACTTAAATATTGTAAGTTCTAAAATATACTTATTGCTTTTGACCAAAAAATATTATTCCTCTATCTCTGTACTTTGCATTTTTAAATGAATTGTATGTCTTAAATATGTACAGTTTTTATCGTTGTAATTATTTTTATGAGCCATAAAATCTCCATTTTAAGACCCTGTTCCAGCAAGATACAGCCCAGTGCTCCTGCTTTTAAACATGTGAGAAGTCCTGTGACATTAAATTTTTAGGAAAATGCTTCAGATATTTCTCATTTAAAGCAGTAGGAAAGTATGTGATAACAAAATTGTCAGTTTTACAAATACAGTTTTTCACCACAATTGGTAAACAATGAAAAATTGAAATAAAATATATTCTTCAACTGTTTGAGTTTGAAGAAAACATTTTTGCTCCCACTCTTTCAGGAAAAAACACCACAGAATTAGCCATAAGTCATTTATTTAAATTGTAGAGTTGATTCATACATTTCCTGAAAATCACTGGGGTGCAAAAATGTTAAAATTCTGATATTTATATGCACTCAGAAAAAAAGATTACAGTATTTCAATATCAAACATCTCATCATTCATAAAGCAATGCTTAGTACAAGAGTTATGGAATAAAATAAGTATTTGCAATTAGTCATATAGCAGAAAGTATTGTGAGTACTCCTGAACCAGGTACAGGTTAAGATACTTAATTTTAATAAATTAATACTTGAGGATTGTAAGACTTACATAGCATCAACTTCTAGAAAGGAAGTAGGTGGGAAAGATGATGGGAAGTAGGATAAGACAAGTTCAATTATCACAGAATGATAGGGGTTGGAAGGGACCTCTAGTCCAACTCCCCTGCCAGGGCAGGATCACCTAGAGCAGACTGCACAGGAGAGCATCCAGGAAGGTTTTTAGTATCTCCAAAGGTGGAGACTACACAACCTCTCTGGGCAGCCTGTTCCTGTGCTCTGTCACCCTCACAGTAAAGAAGCTCTCCCTCATGCTTAGGTGGAACTTCCTATATACAAGTTTATCCCCACTGCCTCTTGTCATATCAAATTACCTTTTATTTTATTCCAGTCCTCTCATAATTTTAAGTAGCCAGTAAATTTATTAAAGTAAATCTAAAAAAACCCATGAAAAACGAAGTGTGATAATTATGCTGTAGCACAGAAAGACAGCAGAGGTTCTCAAGGCCATCATGCCCATGTCCATCAGTAGCAGAGTCTGTTAAAGAACAAAAAAAATATCTCTGGATAAGATTAATACAGGGCAAAGTGTAAATAGCCATTCAGTCGCCTTTGTATCTAAGGCGAACCACCAGAACAGCTGATGTCATTACTAATATTACATATTCAGTGATAATGAAATAAAATTTAGTTATAAAATGTACTCCACTTGAATCTTGAACCACACTGCCTCTACTGCCAAGACTGAGAAAGCTTTTCACTTCCAGCTGGTTACAAATTTTCTTCAGATTTTAATTTATAGCTTCATTCCGGAATCTGTCATATATTATTATATATGTATCCATACTGGTTTTTTATTTAAATAGTGATTCTCCTTCCTTCACATCTATCCTTGCATGCATTAGTTTTCATCAAATTCCTTCTCTATTTTTCTTTTTAGCTTAGGCTGAATAAACCAAGTTCTATCTTTTGCTCAGATAAACATTACATTCTCCTAATCAATACAACAGCTATCTTCTAAACCTGCTCCTTTATTATGTTCATCTCTCTTGAAGATAGGTGACCAGAACTGTATGCAGTATTCTGATAAAGTCTTAATCAGTGCCTTGTAAAATTAAATTTTTATTAACCTGGGTCTGTTTAAAAAAGCCCATTGTTCAATCTTTTCCATAATTTCACAATCCTTTTTTAGTACTTAAGCACAATAGCCAGTCGGTCATTTGGTAAGTCCTCAGTTTAAAATATTTATTTTTGTCTTTAAATTTCTTTTTTATGTAACCTCATTCCATTAATGTATATCTAATTCTTTTATGTACTGTGCTGGTATTTCTGAAGGGTTTTGCTCCATTCTGAGAAATGATGTCTCTGTATGATCAGTTATTTTTTGCTTTTCTGTAGCCTTCATCACCTCCACATTCATAATAATTTCTAATGGGACAAAAAGTCCACAGCTTTACTTATGTCTAAGTAGACTAAACCTTTTTCATTGTCAATTTTAAAATAAAAGGTAAAAAAACCAAAAAACAAAAAAATTCTAATTTGTTCAGTAAAACCTGTGATAAAATTGGCTACTTTCCATGGCTTCTTTAATCTTGGTTATTATTTCTGTAAAACTTGAAGATTTTTCATAATATTGAACCTAACAATTATAGAGTTAAAACTGAGTTTATATACCTTAATGAGGAGAAATATTGAATTTGTTATTCGCCCAGTTAAAAGGTAATACTGCTAATGGCTTCATGTTTTACTGAGTCATTAAAAATCATGAAGCTCTCCTAAACCTTAATTTCTTTAAGCAATATACCTAAACTAGCATAGTCCTTCTGGGGTTATTATAGAACTATACCAGATCATACTCCAACTACATTTGTGGGCATCTTTTGTCTCAGCATGGGTAAAATTTCATGAAATCTACTGTGAAGATTCTTCCAATTTGCTCATAGAAATACCTTCTCTTTCTGTTCAGCTATTTTTTAGCCACAACTCCCCAGTTACTACAGGCTTCCCTCAGTTGCTGTGCTTTTGTGATCATCCACCTTAAGATCTTTTTCCATCACAAAATGATCCTGATTTTTCTCCTCTCCCGAATGATTAGTCTTCATTCTTCTAGGGCTCTGGACCCGAGTATAGGTGCTTCTAGCAGCTTCTCACAGAAGCCACCCCTTGCACTTCCCCCACTACAAAACCCTTGCAATGCAAACTCAATACACACGTAAAGATCTGTATATCCTCATGCTATTTCTTATACCCAGTTACAGTCAAGGAAGTACATACATGCATTCATTCTGAGACCATTTTCATTCCGTTGTTACTTTCCATAAAAGCTAATGCGTTGTCATAACTGATGATGGTGTGTTGTTAACAGCCAACTCAACGATCTCTGCACATTCTTGAAACAAGGTAAAAAGCTCTTTGCCACTGCTATGACTCAGGCCAAACTCAAGTATAGCTAGCATGAAAGGTATTCACTTTCACTGATCTTTTTTATTTTTCATAAACTCTCCCTGCATTATCAACTCAATATGAAATGCTAATGACAAAAAGGAAAAAGCCTGTGATTTCTAACATAGCATTTCATAGAATCATGGAATGGTCTGGGTTGGAAGGGACCCCAAGGATCATAGAGCTCCAACCCCCCTGCCACGGGCAGGGCCACCAACCTCCAGGCCTGGATCTACACAAGGTTGCCCAGGGCTCCAACCAACCTAGCCTTGTACACCTCCAGGGACAGGGCATCCACCACCTCTCTGCGCAACCTGTTCCAGCACCTCACCACTCTCTCTGTAAAAAACTTCCCCTTAATATTCAATCTAAACCTTCCTTCCTTTAGTTTTAATCCATTCCCCCTTGTCCTGCCATTGTCTACCCTTTTAAAAGGTTGAATCCCCTCCTGCTTATAAGCTCCCTTCAGGGACTGGCAGGCTGCAATGAGGTCCCCCCGCAGCCTTCTCTTCTCCAGGCTGAACCAGCCCAGCTCCCTCAGCCTCTCTTTGTAGGGCAGGTGCTCCAGCCCTCTAATCATCTTCGTGGCTCCTCTGAACCCTCTCCAACAGTTCCACATCTTTCTTGTATTGGGGGCAGCCAGCTCTAGACACAGGACTCCAGATGTGGCCTCAGGAGGGCAGAGTAGAGAGGGACAATCACCTCCCTGTCCCTTTTCAACACTAGCTCTTTCATGTCTTTGCATAGAGACAAGGGCACCATAGGTTGATTATGCCATTGCCTTGCAATTTTTTTTCCCTGTATCAGCCTCCAGATACCAATTCACTCTGCCTAAGAAAAATGCTGTTTCTGTGTATACAACATTTGGGAGGGGAGTGGTGCTAAGTCCTGTGGTTCGAGTTCAAACGGTTCTTTGTCAATAACATGCTGAACAAACACAAAGGCATTTTTCACTTCTTTTGCTGGTTACTCCACTGGTGTAAGATTTTGTTGTGCAATGCAGTGTCTAACAATGCGACTGTACTAATAGGGCCTGCTGTGTGAATACCTTCAAAATGCTTTTGGGTGGCTTAAGAGCTGCCATTTTTCACTCCAGATTTGTCTGCATTTCTGTGATAAGATATCCTTTCTATGCAGAAAGTTTGGTGCCATCCTTAGATGCAACCTAAAATGTAACTCAGCATAACCACTATGATTGACAAAGCTTTTCCCTCAGATAACAAGTTCCAGTTCTAACTGTATTACAGCTTTATTAATTTCACAGGGTTTCCAGCATGGTTTTACTAGCATACTTTTGCAAGTCATTAATTGTGCATTCTGCCACTCTACCTTTAATGACATTGTAATTTATTCCCAGACTGCTAGAGAAATGAACTGTAAAGTACAGTTTTCATTAAATGGCCTGAAAAAAGTAATAAACAGACAAATAAATACTTATTAATAAATGGATTATTCACAATCATTTCAAAACACTGTAAATATATCTTGAGACACAAACAAAAGAAAAAGACACAATGCAAGTGGAAGTGTAAAGTCCAAAATTACATCAAGGGCAAAATACTCCATCATGAATCTTACCAAAGCTTTGCATCAAATTAATCTTGTCTTACTTTAAAAGTGCATTACCACGGGAAAACAGAGTTTCCATTTAATTTTAACTATCTCTTCATAGTATTTCCTGGGCTTATAGATACTAAAATGCTCTTTAAAACCTCTCATGGATAACCATAATCATAATCATGAATTTTCTACGAATGTGGAAGGTGCAATTTGGTAGCAACATTCAAAGACAAGAGAAGTCTTACTGCATAAAAGAAAATTTGCAATGGGGTATGGAATAACCCTGGAAGACCTAGTAAGAATGAAAAAAAAAATACCACCACCAAAGAAAAAAAAACCAACCAAACAAAAAAGCCAAACCTGCCAAAGAAAACTCAAAAGAAACCTTTCTGACTACAATGAAGGCAAAATGAAGTGCTGAATTAGGAGTAATACATTTACATTTAACTGAAATAATAAACACTAAAAAGGATCTGCATGCCAGCATTTAACCTCCAGTTTTTGTGCTTGGCTTGTTTTGTGGGTTTGGTTGGGGCTTTTTTGGCGGGGGGGAGAACAGTGAGGGGGGAGTTGATCATCCTCTCTAGTGGAACACTTCACTCATCTTTCTAACCCCCTGAATTCTTTCTTGACACGCTCCACCTCATTTTTTTTTCTTTTTACTAAATTCCTCAGATTTCCCTTACCCTTTTCCCAAGTCTTTATTTTTTCTCATTCTGAGTGATTCACTTTTACATTTTCCTATACATAAAATGTAGTATCACCAGCTATTAATTGTTAGGGGTTTTTTTTTCTTGAAAGGAATTTAAAATAGTTTGTAAAAGAATGCATTATAAATAAAGTACAATATTATTTGTATTTTTCCTTTTTTTTGTGCAGACAGCAGCTGCTATTCTTATGAATAGAGCTATTAGGAATTAAGAAGTGTCACAAGACCGATAAAAAGAAGACATTTGAATGGAAAGATATTTTTAAATCATTCTAAACCACAAAACACAAAAAAATTAAAAACCCAAAACTGAAACATATTTCTAACTACTATAAATAGGTTATTAATAGCATTGATTATTAAGACCTCCAAGCACTTGGCTAAATTTTTAGATTTGGGGGAAGAATTAATTACTAAAGGGAATTCTATATTTCATGAATTGTCTAACACTATGCTAAAGAGGTTTTAAAGTTGCTATTTTCTTACCTCTTGTCATTAATTCAGCTGCAGCTGGCCTCTTCCTTTATACCATCCAATCTGTAATGTTTCTCCAATAAATTCTGTATTTATAGGGTTGACTTAATTTTTGTTTTCAGGAACATTTTCTCATTTTCGAGAATAGGACATATCTAAGAATTTTCTCATGATTCACAGCACATAATTCTTTCCTTGTTTTATAGTTACTACTTTTGCTGCCAGAACGTAGGCCATTACTAGACATTTCAGAATTAAAAGATCATTTATTTTTTAAGTCATTGCCCAAATGCCTTTCATTCATCAAGTTTTGTCTTCAGAAAAGACTTTCAGGTTTACTGAAAAATTAAGATTTCACAGCATTCGTTGAAGTGCTTTTGAGAAGGACAATATCCTGAAGATATAAATCCAATTATTTAGTTTCCATGAAATTAGCATAGTTAAAGTTGTTTTTATTCCTGAGGGGAGCCTTTTCTACTTTTCTGAAAAAGGAAGGAAGACTCGGTACAGTAAAACTAACCATAAAGTGAGAGGAAGGCAAATGTCAGACACTTGAATTCTGGGAAAGCTTGTAGCCATAGCTGAAATCTGCAGTAGTCTTAATTTTTACTAAGGATCAGACAAAATTTCCAGGCCCTGAATTATTAAAACTGTCTTATCCAGATTGAAACATATGGATTTCCACCTCCCCCTCCGCCTTTTTCTGACTGCTCCAAATTTGAAGTTAACTGCTTTGCCATAACTAATTTTTACTTCCTTACAATAAATTTATCAACGCATTGTATATCAAGTAGACCTGATAATATATTATTCCAGTGGGAAATTTTCTAGGTATTAGGGAAAACTAAACACCATGGCAGATCAATCTTAAAATATCAAATTAACTGCTCTGATTTAAATAAACACTCATTAAGCACTTCAAGATTCAAACACATACCCAAACTAAACTGTTTCTTTTCCACATAGGTTTTCTGTCAGTTATATCTGGAAGGCCAGATACTGGGATTCTATGGAAAGACATGTGATAGAGAAGATGTTGAAAGGAAAAATTACTATAAAAACAATACCAAGCTAAACTGATCTTGTTTCTAACAAACATCAAAATTCAATATTTATCCCAAACTATAAAAAAAAAAGTACATAATATGAAAAGCTAATAACCTGGATTTCAGCCATAAGGAGACAATATGAAAGTTTTTACAGGAATGCAGAAAAAAAACCAATGATTCAACTGCAAGGCAAGAAAATATATTTTGAACAAAAATAATTCAATGCAAGAGCTGAAAACAAGTAATATGCTTAATTTATAATTAGGCATAGTGAATGGGATTAACAGAAAATAACTTCATATACCTGTAATGCAAATTTCAACATCTAATCTAGTCTTTCTGGTTTCCTTTTCAATTTAATGGAGAGAAATAGGTCTTTCTAGCACTCATTTGATCAACCCTATTTGAGATCTCTCTTTTTTTAAGATGAGGCACATTGTGCCTAGCAGCAATTATAGTTCATGTAGTAGCTGGTTATGATTATTGTATGAGATTGTACACCTGATCATTGTCCAAATAGCTTTAGGAATGGGTCATTACCTTAGTAATCTGAGTGTGTGAATATCTCCATTCTTCACAATAAATCCTGTGAAGTCTTGCATAGGCACATATGGTAATATATTAGTTTAAAATTCGACTACAGCCACTTCTGAAGCAATATGGGGAGCACGGTATGGTCATCAAGAAACTTTTATAAAAAACCCGTGGACCTTCTATGTGTACAAAACACTTTATTTTTTGCTATACGTCCTTAACAAAAACTTCAGATTTGGATCCGAGTCCTATCAAAATCCAGGAATTTTTCAGGAATTGGGTGTTGGCTTTACTCTATGCTTTTTGCAGGATAACAAAGACTATTCAAGCACTGAAACAGATTCTTTTTCGTTACTTTGTGCTGTAAAAGGGAAAAGCAAGGAAGAAATAAGTGTACTTGTGTGCAATTACTGAACCACTCAAGAAGAGCTGTTTTAGATTCAAGTAATTTCATGGGAGTTTTTTTTTCAGAAATTAAACTTAAACTTGTAGCAGAACAGACAATGGTTCTGTTTTATCCTAAAACACCCTGACATTTTAATTATTATAAGTACATGTTGACCATTGTGATACGTTGAAAGATTTTACTTTGTGTGCTAAAGCTCAGATACTTCCTACCAGTTTATAAAGCCATTAGCTCTTCAGCAACTGCTTTTGAGTTTAGTCCATCTCAGGAAAAAGGCACCATACAATTTAGAAGAAGATGGTGGATACAGCTGCACATTACACACTGGGACAGAAATTGCCTCTAAGAGACAGCTTCAAACAAAAATGTGATCAAATACAGTTATCAGAGGAAAGGAGAAAAACTGTCAACTGATCTAAAAGTATTTAAACTCCAGATCTACAAGTAAATGCACTGAGCAAAGATCAGCACAGAATCAAACTTCTCCAATCAGTGTATCATTACTTTTATTTTATTAATAAATGTATCTATTACAGCCCTGTTAAGTATAACCTGCCTTTTTCACAGCAGTTATCTACTTTTTAAGGGGTAAATATTCTGTATTACTGTTTGGGCCCCTGGTGAATCACAGGGACAAATACAACTTGTTCATGCTGTAAAGATTCTCAAACAATTCAGTGTTCTACCTACATATAAACTGTAATGCAATGTTTAAAGCAGAATCTATCTCACAATGCCTGTAGAAGAAGCAAGAATTCTAATTCAGTGTTTTATCCCAGCTAATATAGCAATATTGAAATGAATAATTTAGAAAGCCAGGAAAGAAATTCCTTTGTTAGTGTTCATTGCCCTGTTTCTTTAAGCAATCCACACCACATTCTCCTTTTCGCAAACTAATCAAGATCCATATTTTTAAGAGAGCTTCCCTGTTACAAGTCTGATAAAAGCTTCTGATCAGTTTGCACTCTGAACTAACTCAAGTACCATTTACATACCCTCATCTACATGTACTTGTGGATGAGAAGCTGGACCTGAGCCACCAATGTGCATCTGCAACCCAGACGACCAAATACATCCTGGGCAGCATCAAAAGAAGTGTGGCCAGAAGATTGACAGAGGTGATTTTACCCCTCTGCTCCGCTCTGGTGAGACTTCCCCTGGAATACTGTGTCCAGCTTTGGAGCTCTTTACACAACAAGGACATGGACCTGTTGGAGTGTGTCCAACAGGTCCATGTCCTTTACACAACAAGGACATGGACCCTGTTGGAGAGGGTCACAAAAATGATCAAAGGGCTGGAGTACCTATCCTGTGAAGACAGGCTGAGACAGTTGGGCTTTTTCAGCTTAGAGAAGAGAAGACTCTGGGGGGACCTTATAGTGGCCATCCAATACCTGAAAGGTACCTATAAGAAAGTTGGGGAAAAACTGTTCAGAAGGACATGTAGCAGTAGGACAAAGGGTAATGTTTTTAAACTTGCAAAGGGGAGATTTAGGTTGGATATTAGGAAAAAGTTGTTCAGTATGAGGATGGTGGATCACTGGAACAGGTTGCCCAGAGAGGTAGCGGAGGCCCCGTCCCTGGAGATATCCAGGCTTGATAGGGCTCTGAGCGACCTGATCTAGTGAAGATGTCCCTGCTTGCTGCAGGGGGGTTGGACTAGATGACCTCAAAAGGTCCTTTCAACTTTACACATTCTATGATTCTATGATGATTCTATGTAGACAAAATAAGCTTTGGCCAATATTTTCTGAGAGGCAATAAAATGTCAGACAATTCTACCAAAACCACATCTGCCTGTACCTAAACTACATCTACCTTTTTGCAGATGTCTTTTAGCTGCTGAAGTAAATGCATACAGAAAAAAAATACCAAGTTACTTTACAGATTTCTTACTGTATTTTCATATCCATCTCATACCCTTTGTGTCATTTACAGCCAGACACAAAGACAGCAAGCTACCCGTTTCTGAGACAATGTTAACCCAACTGATGTGTCCATTTTTGTAGTAATAGTTCAAACTTGCATCAGAAATTGCCACCAGAATAAGAGTCAATTCATTCAAATAGTGGTTTTGGAGATTATTATTCTGAAAAAATAAAGAAGATTAAAAAAAGAGAGATAAAGTTTTATTATTTTTCTGTAGTCCCCTTGTATGGGGGATGTATTCATTAATACATCACAAATTATTTTTGGCTGTGCAATGCCCAATTTTTCAAATTTAATTGATATAGTATTACATTTGCCTTTGTAGAGCTGTTCTGCTTCTTTCCTTTATATCAAAGAATGTTCTTTTGAAACTGAGTTTTTGCAACTCCAAAGTGCCTTACTCTTCATGAAATAATTTTGCAAATTAATAAATCGTTCAGTGGTAATTGCCCTCTTTATAATGTGTTTTATTCAAAATAGACAGTTGAAGCTTCTTTCAAAATATTGAGTGTAACTCTCAGAACATTTTAACATTTAAATTATTCTGAAAGTTCTGCATATTAAATTTAATGAGGACAGAACTGTTTCATTACTAGAGCAACAAATTAATCAGCTGATAACTTGATCAGGTGAAACAAAATTCCTCAGAGAAAGAGTGCCTAAAAGTTCAATCAATTGAATGAATGTTATGTTTTGTTAGAGTGAGTATCAGTAACTTGAGGAAACCTACTTTGGCTTCCTAAATGGAGAGGAACTGCAGAAGATACATAGTTACCTTGTGCTAGATATAGTTTTGTAATACCAGTGTCAGATTAGTATTAGAGCTCTTTGGATCTACTAATCCTTAAGGTCAAACCTCTGTCAATATGCAAGGAGTATTTAGAAGAGAGAGCGCTGCCAATTTCATGCCAATTTGAAATTTAGGTTGCAGTTTGTTAAATACAGTATAGATTAAAGGCAGGAAATTTTGTTTGTCTATTGGTTTTGTTGCAACACTGCTTTTCCAGCTGCACAATGGTTTGTCACCTCCAAACTTTTCTCAACATCATTGAAGGAAATGAAGTGGACATCACCTCATCTACTCCCAAAAATATCCATTCAGGCTTTAGAGACAATGTGTGTTCAAGTGGACAAATCAAGTCAGACAACCTTTCTGGAGTCAAGGACAAAGAACAGAAATGTGTCCCCTCTTGAGGGGATAGAAGAATGATGCCCTCTGAGGGACGGTGACGAAAAGAATGAAGAGGATAAATGCTTTAACTCTGAGTGGTGTTTAGTTTTAATAGGTTTAGAAACATTAAAATCTTCTGACACTATAGAAGTGAAATATGACAAAAGTTTTCTCACTGGGTATACAGGCCAATGTTAAAAATGTCCAGGAAAAATGACAGTAAAAGCCTGATGGAAATACCCTTTTATATGGCATAGCTAGAATGCCACAGTAACACAGGGAATCTCCATGACGTTTCCTATTTCTGAGGAGCATTCCAAGTTGTCTTAAAGCTGGAAAATGTATATGGAGCCTCACAACTGCATCTGAGATGTCAGGAGGAAGGGTACCACAGGCAGTGACATAGATGCAGGTACAGATTTGGCACCTCTTGATACATGATAGTGAGAAATGAGTTTACAGTTCAAAGCATGACACTCAATATCTCATCTTATTACATTCTTGAACTCATATTTCATACAAAAAATCTGCATAAAAACTCTTACTCCTTGCTAGCTGAGTATTCTAATACTTTCCCTCTTTCTTCACAGAAAGTATTTCTTAGAAGTCGCTTACATTTTCTCAACTGTTCACACATTATTTTTCTGAGACAAGAGGGCCAGGAGGTAGAAATATTCCAAGTAAGATTTTAACTATTCATTTATTTCAGATCACTATAAAACTTTGGGGATTATTCTTTATCACATTCCTATGTAATCTAATATCTTGTTGAAGGAGCCTTTTTCTGTTATAGTCACATTAAGCCTAATTTCTCTGTGGTTTTAGCAAAACCCTTTTATTTGCATAACTCTATCACCTAATAATGGAGAAAGTGGAAGTTCCTTGTGACTAAAGTATGCAGCTGATGACAGATTTCTGCATCCTGAAACTGAGTCACTCAAAAGTGGTGGTACTGCTAACAGCAAATCAAAACTGAATACCAAAAGTCGCAAAAGCTGGAAGTGGAAACGTGTTGGTATGTATACAATACACAATTTTTATACACTCCACGTTACAAGTATACTTTCTCCCTCATTTAGACCATGTCCAGCACAAGAGGATCCATTTTAAGGTCAACATGGGGAAAAGCAAGAATGACAAATTGAGCTGTCTGGTTCAGGTAAGTATCACAAGAAAGGACAAGGAGTGATTAAACTCATTTTCTTGGAATGTTGTTCTTTCAAATACATAGTATCTCCCATTTCCAGGATAATTTCCTTAAGGAACCTGTTTTTAGTTTTGGAGGGGTTTGTTTTCTTTACTAATCATAAAAGGACACGCAAAACACTTTTTATTCTGTGCTTGTGTTCCTTACTGAGGATCAGTGCTGCCTTCACTGTCATGGTGTCTATTCAGTTGGTTCATTGGAAAAGTAAGCATTACTGCTAATCAAATGGTTTTATTTTAATTAGGCAAGAATTAAATTTAAGTAGAATATTAGGCTATCATTGCATGATTTATCATTATGTTTTCCCTTTTGAATGAAAGATGCATTTAAATTACATATTTTAACTCTTTGTTACATAATTTTAACTTTTCAATCTTTCAAATTAATTCACATTTGAAGAAGCATCTGAGTAATGCTGCAAAAGGCTCTTACCCAAGCAGTCAAAATGGTACTTACAGATTAAAAAAGAGAAAGTTTTGAAAAGAGCATTAGTGGAATGTCTTCATGCTTTTGTATGGAGAGAGGAATCTAGAAACAGAACAACTTTAATAACGCTAATCATAAAGGGGGGAAAAAAAAGATCACAACTCCACAGTATGTGGCCTAAGTCAAAGCAAAGGAAAAGAGTAAAAGCAAACATGATGAACAGGTACTGAGAGGGACTACTGTGTTTGTGCAACACTGAATGGGGTTAACCTGAGGATTTTCTGGTTTTATTTATTTTAATAAAGTTATTTGAATGACAAAAAAAGGAACAAATGTAAGCTTAGTGCAACCCAATATGATCTGTAAGTTTCTCAAAGAATTTTTTTACGTGACCGAAAATAGTTTTTTCTGCTTCTCAGTTGGACAGCTACCAAGTACTAGAAAGGAAGACTGCTTACTGTTGGACTTAGTTGCTGTGACAGATTACTTCATGAACTGCATAGGTCTTTGGTCTAACATGGTATGGCTGTTTCCATGATCTGTGATGAAATATTGCATGTTCCAAATAAGCTTAGACAGAAAGCTTTTTACAGTTTCTCAGTAAGTCACTTTTCAGACTTCAACTGTGGCAAATTAGGTTCCCTATCCCTCTGTAATCTTTTCTTCCATTTTAATCTTGTTTTTCCTCTGGTAATCCAGTACATCTATATTATCTATGACTATCTTTCTTATTCATTCTCCGAAATAGAGAACAGTTATGTCCAAGTGAATTAACTAAAGTCAGCTTAATTTTGCAAGGTTGCACAGCTCTCCCATAAACTCTATTGCAAGAATTAAGGTAAAGCTCTCTGATTCACATTCAGTGAGTGTTGAGTATCCAGGCAAAGCTTGTACCAGGAATACCAGAAACAGAAACTGGAAAGTATTGATGTATTGTAATGGCTCAATAGTCATGCTCACACCTAGACATCTTTTGAAATACCTACATTTGTTTTATTCAATTCCTGCTTTACTTCTTTTCTCAGATTCACAGTGCTGCACCAGTCAGATGCTTAACACACTTCACTTGCAGTAGTAATGTTAGTTGCTTTTTTTGGACTTCTACTTTTCTCAAGGACATTTGTGTCCTACCAAGCTGCAAAGCACTATGGCTACTTTGTTCTCGAAGAGCACTTACATTATTTTGAGTTGCAGCAGTTTATCACTCAGTGAATAGCTGTAAATGAGCCACATGGCTAACACTGACAACTGCTAAAATGGCAAATCCACCACCAGGCCTGTGATAGCTTTTGTACCAGTTTAAATCCACATTTAATTTAAAGGAAGCATGCATACTTTTAATTTTTTAAGTTAGGCAATAGAGATGTTTGTGGAATTAGTTTTATGTACCATGACTGAAAACTGTGGGCTTGGTTTTCTGTTGTTGTTTGGCTGTGTGCAAGGATTGAATAGTTATGGTTTTGCCTGACCAAGTTTTCTACACAGCAATAGAAATTTTACTTCTGAGAGGCAGAAGTATGACCCCAAGGATCATAGAGCTCCAACCCACAGGCAGGGCCACCAACCTCAGGCCTGGATCTACACAAGGTTGCCCAGGGCCCCATTCAACCTGGCCTTCGGTTAGGTTTGAAACCACAGGAGCCTACAACCTGGAAATGAAAGGTGCCTGTCTTCCATCTTAATCACTTTCAGGGGAAGAACTTTCTCACAGTCCTTTGAACAACAACATTTCATTCCAAATTATAATTGTGAAAATGCCAGTGACCACAGTCTGCGGTCCCCTCCGACTTCTCAAACTGGACTAATTCAAGATTTTTTAGGTAGCTTGTAGAGTACCTTTGCCTTTATGACTGTGAACATCTAAGGAACAGCCATATATTTATTTAATTTGGATGGCATTTTCATTATATATGTCACTTTTAGAAAGGTTAGGAATGATTCCCTGAAAAAAAAGTCAGTTAATTAGTGGACACTTTGAAGGAAGAGAGGTGTTCAAGGATTTTCCACCCTGAACTCCTCAATCTGTGTTCATGGCAGGAAAATAGGGTGAATCTTACAGGAATCTCACTCAATGATAAGCTTATTAATAGCTACCTCTGAGTGGCAAAAGATCTGTTATTTAAAATAGAACTTGTTTTACTTTCAGAATTGAATGCTTTGTACCTGTAAAAGCTTCATTGGTGTATAAAGGCATTAAGATATTCTCTAAAAAGTCACCTTCTCAATCATTATTCTAGGAAATAGAGCACATAGTTTCAAAGAAAATTAAAAATTAAAAGAGATGGTGTTCTTTCACTCCCTAGGAAGAAGTGAACCCAGAGTCGAACTTTCTTGAACCTTGGAAAAATTATTCCTCTACGAATGGAAGCTAAGCTATTGCTGCCCTAACAAGTCATCTGTGTGACAGAAAATATTAACCTTTTCCTGTGGTGAAGCATAGTTAAGTTATTTTGTGCAAATCTTAATACTCCATTCAGATACAAAAGATTGTTTTATTGTCCTAGACAAACAACATGAAGCAGAAAACTTTTTCTCTTGGTGAATAATTATATGTAATCCTTCTTCATGCATTATTTAACGTCTATCAAGTCACTGTCAGCATCATACTCTCTTTGTCATCACAGTTGTGTCTGTGTGTGTGCTACTTTAGAGAGGAAGATGTAATCCTGGCTACAAATTAATGCTTAGGGAAGAAATATACAGAGAAAACAGTTGGTTGAAATCCACATACATCACACAATTAAACTGAAAAGCTTGTATATGAGCTTAAAATTTTTTCTTAAACCATGAGCATAAAATATTTTTGGTTTACATATGAAAGCAACAAAATGTGGGCAGGTGTGTATCAGCCTTTTTTGTGCTGACTAGGACCATGGTAGTTCATTTTTAATTACAGTGACTGCAGGTAAACAGTCAAACATTGGCTGGGAACCAATGCAAAAACACCAAGTAAACAAAAATGTAAACCCCAAATATACTCAATTCAGGAGGAAGAAACCTCCACTGTGAAGAACATATTCTTAGAATTCTGATGATTGGTCACAAGCTCCATTTGTATTCTTGAAGTAAACTGAAACTGTTTACCCTCAGGATCTGGAAGAACACTGCAAAGAGCAGTATACATCCAGAGAAAAGATTATTTTGATTAGACCATTAGCTAACAATCCTTAGATCCATGTTAAGGATTTGATAGCAGCAAGATTTCAGGGCAGTTTGGAAATGATAATTGCCGTAAACATCTCAGAATGTTTACTGTCCCCCTCAAAAATGGAAGAAGGAGTATACTGATCTCTAAAATACCTCCCATACTCAATTTTAACTCCCTCCTTGCTGTTAACTCCTTTATAGGATAATATGATCAAACGGATATATATGGTTTAGAAATAAAATTAAGCTGGAAGCTGGGAAAAGATTTCAAGCTGTAACACTCAAGTCCATAACAGTTTTCTAAACAGGTGGGTAGGAAAAAGAGCTAAAACTTTTTAAGATTGTTGCCAATAAATTTATCTAACAGAAAAAAAAAATCAGTACAGAAATGATACTGTGCATAGTATTTTCAGCCTGTAAGGAGTCCTTACATGTTTGTAACTCTGAGAGTATAATGAAAGAAGGGCGAAATTATGTTTGTTTATCATGGTTTTGTATTACATTTCTATTTCTGATCTTCAGGCCCTCCAAAACTAACTGCCAGGGAAAATAAGGATTTCCCCAATACCACTACCAAATGCATGGTTTCTGTGGGGAAAATAAAAAGAGAAAAACTGTCTTTTGAAACATTACTTTTCTATAGCTAAAGCCAAGAGAAGCTGTGTTAATTATCCCAGTGGAATTACACTTCTCCTGTTCTTTATTAGGTGTGCTTTGCTTATTTAGCTTTAAACAAGATTGCCAGAAAGGCAATAAGGAACAAATTTTATCCAGTTCAAGTTGTCAAGAAAAATAGCTATGTTTTCATGTTGTGATTTGTTTTTCTCTGTATCACAGAATGTATTCAACTCCCAAGGACATTTGGGAACTTGCAGGGATGAAGAACAAGGAACATATTTTTAATGTCTTCTAGGTTTTGCTATAATACTGGAATTTTTCCATAAAAAAGGCAGGAAGTCCTTGTTGGCTTCAGGGAGGAAATTCTCTATGAACCTGAAAGGGAACCCCTGGCAGCTCCATACTCCCACATTTTCTTGGTATACCATTTAAAAATGTAGTTACTAAAATAGTACAATGAGTAGGGGAAGTCACTTGTGTGAAGTAATGGTCAGTGGTACACATATTCGGCACAGGCCCATTTTAAAGCACTTAAAACTGCTTGGCACTATCCCTTGTGCTTCAGAGTAAGAGTTCATCTCTTTCTGGGTCAAGTGGCATCATCCCAATCTTTGAATTTTGTTTCAATGGTTGCATATTATAATAGTGGGTTTGTTTCTCCTTCATTCTGTGGTTCACCCACCAGAACCAAGTCACAGAGGCAAGATGATAGGATAGATAGATAAATCATTTCCTTTCCTCAATGTTCTTAGAAACAGTTTTCAACTTTTTTTTTTAATTATTATTATTTTTTTGGTAGGGATCAGTCACTGCTTCAATTACATGTGTGCCAAGCAGTTAGCATAGATGTACCTGTCCAACATATTTTATTTTTTTATTGTACACAAAAGTTGGGGGGGTCTAACTTTAGCAAGGGTCTTAGAAAAATAACCTCTCCAAAGATTTGAACTGAAATCACAGAAATGAATGCTGTAGGATTGTCGGGGAAGACAGCAGGCCTGCTAGCAGCCTAGCTTTCTTCTCCCAAGATTTAGGCCCTGACAATATTCTGCTGTTCCCATGAAGAAGTTACTCACACTGAGAGGATCCTAATAATCACATTCTCAAAACACAGCAGCCTTGTTGATAAGGGTACAGCCTACCCTAAACCAAAAAGCAGTTATGGGAAGATATTTGGGATTAACGGAACATGTTAGGAACCAACCATAACAAGAGGGTCAAAACCAGCAGGTGTGCGGATGCTTTTAGGCATTAAAGGTAAACTAACAATATTTAGCTATAAGATAGGTTTATCAGAACTCGTTGTAATTACTACCCAATCAATACGTTGTGAACAGTGTGTGTAACCAATTAGCAGTTTTTTAGCTTGCCACGTTTGCAGTAATAAAGGTATAGAATCTGTGGGATTTCACCTAATATAATGGCTTCACCTAAAATTCATATCGAGTTGCGTGTCGCTCTCTGCCAGTCACCACATAGGATGTGATGGAAACTTTGGATTTATGTATCAATCCAGAAAAGCATTTATCAGTAATATTTTCATGCTTTCACATATCTCTATGTATCTTGTATCATTTTCACTCTCTCACAAACAGTTGCTTAAATAGCTTGTGTCCATTCAAACAAAGGGGCAGCCAGCGGTCATTAAAATTAAGCCTGTGCTAGTAACATGCAGGTACTTATGGCAAAGCTTATATAAAAATTTACAGTAAAAAAAACAGACTGAGATGAATATAGTTAATTGCACAGCACTCTAAAGATGTAGTGTGAATCCGTCTCTTTCTTTGTCCGATAGAGAGCTACTATAAGTCCTGGATGCTGCTGTTATTTACCTGCAAGGTGCCTTGGTAGTTTCCCGAAGCTTGTCATTCCCAGCTATGTTTCTAATTTGCAAAATAATGAAGTCCAATGAAATTGCTACCTCTTTAAAACATCAAGTTTGAAATAACTCAGAACCACTTTTGCTCCCCCGTTCCCATACCTACAAGCAGTATGGCTATATAATCTTAGATTTCAGAAGGCTTTATTTATTCATGTAAAGGCTGGTTTGTGAGCCTTGAAAACTTTTGATGCAAACTCCATTTTCATGTTTTAGTCATTCAGATTACCTTATTTTGAAGGGTATCTTTCCAATTCTTGGTTTTGTAGTTTTTTTGGTTTCTTCTTCCTATGTAGACTTTTGTAAAACTTCAAGTCATAGAATCAAGTTCACTTTACATGTGTGGCGAGTGGGTTTGCATGACAGTCAGAAGAACTAAATCCAACAGAAGATGAAAAATTCTCCTTCATGAATTTAATGTCTTTGTTGTTTAGGGTTTTTTTTGTGTTTTAATTTGAATTAGATTGGAATGAGTTAACATCCCTGTCTCTACTTTGTTTTTTTAACTCAATTACAGGATGATTTTGAAATTAGAAAATAAAACTGTAAACTTTCTGCTTTTAAATGGCACTGTTTCCTCTCTGAAATGAAAAAGTTCCTGTGAAACAAAGGTTTCATGACTGAAAAACTAAAAGAAGTATTCATGAAAGGTTGCTTGTCATCAAAACTGTATTGTTAGAACATTTTAAACGTTATTCACAAATTTCTGCATGATATCAAATTTCTGAATTTGTGAATTCTACTTGTATTTTGATGGTTATTAGAAACAATTGTATAGGGGAAAACATGTATCAAGTGGTAAATCTAAAGGTGAGAACATTTCCAACAATTTTCATCTGATCAACATTTTCATTGCAATGTCAATTTAGTGTAGCATTCATTGCAAATAAAATTTCACTTTTCTAAAATTCTTTGCTAAATTGAGTGAAATTTATGGTTTAGGTTAATCTCATAATTTGATTATTTCTGTATAATAAGGATTAGCACTGTGACTGCCCAGGAAAATATTGTCCCAAATCCATTCCATATGGCAAGCTAAGCAAAAAGAGAAAGAATAGCTAATTAAGAATCTGATGCTTGGGTTTTTTTCAGCTGTGGTCTAGTACATGAGAAAGGAAATGTCTAGATGGTGATTTTCAAATAAAATGTCTACTTTTTATAAAAGCCTATTAAAATGAACAGTTACAGTTAAAACATTGACATGATATAGCCCACGAAATAACTTTCATAAGAGGTACAAATCCAAACGATATGACCAGGACACATATAAGATAAGGTACTCAGGAAGATCATCTTCAGTCAGGGTTGGTTTCTCTCTTAGGGATAAAAGACATATCAATGGCAGTGCTTCACAAAGATATCAAACCAATTCTCCACTTCTGCTGAATAATCTTAAACAATGGGAAATTACTGAGAACGTCATAAATCATTCACATTTTTATCTAAAACTTAAACCAGACACAAGCCAATTAGTTAAAACTCAATTAGAAACAAAAATCCTTATTGCAAAATTAATAGCTAGTGAAATATTTTTTGCGATGTTCCTGATAAATCAGAATGTTCTTTTCTTTCTGCAGTTGAAAAGATTGTGTTTTCCTGTTTAAAACCAGAGTATTTTCATTTAGGTGTAATATTCAGGCGAGATGTTAATTCTTTTCTCTTGTAAACAGCATAAATTTGGAGTCATTTTCTGTTCCCTTTATTTTAAGCCAACCTATTTTAAGATTTCCCCCAAACTAGTCATCACCATTCATCATATATCGAAAGTGCCACATCTTAAAGAGTCAGCTACACCTAATCCAAAACATCTAACTCTGCAATTACCAGTCAGTTATCATTAAAATGTTAACTAAACACTTAACAGCTGGAACTCATTACACACTAACTTTAGCCATGTAAAAGTTAGGTGTTTTCTTAAAGCAGGTTACTAAACTCCCTAATAATAGAAGTATGAGCAGGTAACAGCTCGTTATGACTAAGGTGTCTATGTCTCTCTAGTGATTATAAAGGAAAGTTAATAAGTAAAATAGCTTAGATGAGTTATTAAGCTTCTGACAGGTAAAACTAGGTAAGATGAATCCTTTCTCCATCATCTATTATTTTTCCAGAATTTTCTTTTTAAGAAACTTTTTACATTGGATCTGACTTTGCACTTACTGGCAGTGTTCAAGGCCAGGTTCGATGGGGCTTTGGGCAACCTGGTCCAGTGGAGGGTGTCCCTGCCTATGGCAGGGGGGTTGGAACCAGGTGATCTTCGAGGTCTCTTCCAACCCAAATCATTGTATGATTCTGAAGGTAATTAGCCTTCTGTGTGCTAACACCATAGTGTAGATTAATTCACAAAACAATCGAGAATGAATGAGATAACAGAGGCTGAAATAGATATTTCTGATGGAGTTACACCTGCTTCAAATATCAAGTCACCCACAGTTAATTTTTTTTTTTTTTTAATTAAACTTATTGGAAACATATTAGCCATATCAGAATGAGCTAAGCAATATGGTAAAAACTTTTTGGAGCCCAGCAGGTTCACATCTAAATTAAGGGTTATATAGCTCTGTCAGGGGGGTACTAATTAGTCTGCCTGAAGCATCACCCATGTACACCTATTGTAATTTAGCCTGATGCTGCACTGCCTAGCAAGCATTGCAGTTCTTTCAGAACTATTTGAATTATGTCTATCCTGCAATTTGCAGTACAGAAATGCCCACAGGCACATGTAGATTTTTTTTTTAAAAGTAAGGAATCTGGATTGAAGCTATGAAAGAATTGAGTTCAGATGCCTTCAACAGAACTGAGCACATTCATTATTCAGTTTCTGTTCTGAAAGACTGTGCAATCGTGGTATGTATGCTGTACTGTCACTTAGGGAATTTTCTGTATGGAAAACATTGTTTGCATTTAAGTCATTATTATCCTTTCCAGAGTCTTTCCCAGGCAAAAGTACTGCAACGCTTCAGATGCCCTCAGGGATGTTCAACTCTAATTATTTACATGAGTGAGATTTTTAGACACTAAGAAAGATTTTACATGTCTTAGGGAAGTATATTGTAAAGGTTTTAAACGGAATACTGACAGAGTTCAAAAGAATTCCCACCAAGCAAGACTTGGCAATGCTAGCTCAGTCAAACAAAACTGGAGAAAAGTGGAATTTTACTTTTAACTCTGGGTGATCTTTTTTTTTTCCTGTTTGGGCTTTGAGTCTTTAATTTGTATTCTGTGATTTAATGTTTTACTTCTCATTTTCTGGATTTCAGGTAATGAAAAGCATTTGGACCTGAAATCTTAACAAAATCTTCAGTAAAATAGTTTAAGAGACTTACATGCTTTCAAACATTTGAATATGAATAGATAAAAAATTGAAGTTTAAAGCTAACTGTCAGGTGATAGAACTATTTTCCCATATTGAACTACTGGTCCACCTCTTATCTGCATACAAAATATGTCATTAATTATATATTCAGACCAGATGTATTTGTAAAATATCAAGAAGAAATATAGCTGATTTAACATTTTTAGCTAAATTTTTTCCCAGGTCCAAAATCAAAACAATTTTGCAAAGTAGCAAAGTAGCTGTATTACAAACACTTCTTACTAGATCTTAACCTTTAATTCTGTTTAATATTCTGGAGAAAACTAACTAAATAAATAAATGAGTGAAATGATCACTGCAGACCAAATATGTACCTCAGAGTCAATGTGATAACGATCGAGATAACAATCTAGAGATACCAAAATTAAAGAATATATGTTTGAGAAAAGGAAATCCCCACTTGTGTTGAACCAGTACATCAATGTAAAAAAATATTTTTAGGACTCTAAAGTTCATGAAGTGCTTCCTCTGTAATGCCATTCCAGGAATTTCCTAGATAAATGTGGTAGAACAAGTTAATGATTAAATAACAATGAGACCTCTAACATGACTGTCTCTATTATATTGTGGAAGAAATACATAGGTGCTTCAGTTTACTCACCTTAAAATAATATGCATTATTAATTCTTGTTCTATGCATAATTATTACTTTACCAAATAATTGTGTTAAATATAATGGGAATAAAATAATTTTTGTGTTCAGAACCTTCTCATTTATTTGTGCCAAATATTACTTCAGAAAGATTATACCTAAGCAGATTGAGATTCCCTGAAATTGGACTGACAGTGGATATGCAGCTAAAACTTTTCAAAAATCATTAGCACCCATTTAATCATTATCTTTACTATACCTATTTAATGACCCCACGTATTAATGAAATTGAAGACAAGTGGAAAATCTGCTAGGAAAAAACCTCACAGTTTTTGTGTTCTTACTCCCCTACCCTGCCCACTGTGGAAATTACTGTAATTCTTTTGAATGTAATTTTCCTCTTGTAGTTTGTTAGAGGTGCTATGCTAGATACTTCATATTTTGTTCCCTTGTACTCAACAGAATTTTTCCACAATAAACCAGAGGGGAAAACCAGAGCTTCATTCACCACTATACTTTTTTTGGAACAATAGATAGAAAAGAGGGTTTTGTTAATAAAGTGTAACATCACAGGCATATTTAGTGGGGATGTTCCAAGAGGCATCAAAGCTGGGGGTGGGTAGCACAGGGTGAAGAGACTCGCTGCTTTCCTATGACTGCATAACACTGATGAATCAGCCATTCAGTGATTGGGAATATTGCATACAGCTTTCTGTCATTCGCAAATGATAAGCTTTCACATTTTATTTAGCCCTGAAATAATGATGCATATTTTACTTTATCTCATTTTTCCTAGTACTGTACTACTTAACTCACCTTTTCATTAAAAGAGATCCTATACCTCCAACACACCGACAATGCCTTTGAACGTGTATTTCCAGTTATTTTTACTCACTTCCTGAGTTCTGCACAAAATATGTATTTTTTATTCTTAGCCTGGTTTTGTTTTGGTTTTGTTAGAAATTCTATGTATTCAATCAGAGGACATTAAGCAGTATAACATTGCCCAGGGTAATACACCACTCTGAGTCACGTAATGAAGTAGCAGCCATGTGGACTAACTCAATGAACATCATGGCCATATCCACCCCTCTACAAGGCTGCCTAATTGTGGTCCTTATCCTCTTGAGTGAACCTTTTAGGTTCTATAGCAACAACAGTATAATGATGGATCTACTTCTATTCAGTACCATTTAAGAACCAATCTGATAAAATTTTAATGTAAGGATGACGTATTTATTTTCCATTGAAGAAAAATCATTCAATTCCATTGAATCTGATGCTAATTTGCCAACTACAGCACAATGAAATGCCATTCCATAAAGATAAGAATGCAGCATAATCTGATAAAAAGGTTTAGACAACAGGCTCTTGGACTCACACTTTGAGTTCTAATCTTACTGCTATGCAACCAAACCTAGCCTTTCACTCCATAAACTACTTAGGGTTTTGTAATGCTGATGAAGTTTTACAGACTTTCAGTAGAACTTTCTCAAGCAAATGCAAACAGTTTCTCATTCCTTGTTTTCTCCTGCTAGCAAGTTGAACTTTCAGCATCAGCAGGAAATTTCAGATTTCATCTAAGTGTTTAGGACATGAGGTAGGTGACAGCAGGATTCACTCTTTTAATTTTGAGCTACCTACATGTGAGGTACCTATTCTGACTAGTAACCTCCAGTTACTCTACGTCCATAGCCATTTCCAAAGGCTATCCTAAGAAAGACGTCTATGAAAGACTTTAAGTTTCATCTTGTTACACAATTTTACCACAAACCTGCTTGAAGAATGCATTTATACTTGTGTCCCATCTTTATTCACCTTTAATTATGTTTAAGTAGCCTCTGGTGTTTTTTTATGTTCCTGAATAAGAAATAGTACCTTCTTTAGGTGGTAAAAAAACCAAACCAAACCAAAAAAAATTACAGGATACACATAGTTTAACCACTGGTAATAATTTAGTTTCCCACTATGCTGCTCTCTCTTCACATACAGCAAAATATGCATTGCAATTCATGTACTTCATTAGAAACAAACAGGAAAATAACTTTGCTCGTCTCTTAAGAAAACTGGTTTTAATAAAATGTGAATTCTTTTACTTATGGGCTATTTCAGAAGAGGCATTTTAGGCCATGTTCAAATCAAATTATTCCAGAGGGGCAGATCTCATACTTTCACCAAACCTTCTTTATGACAACAACATTGAATAATAGCTACAGGTTTTCATTAGTGGGTCAAACTACATTAATGAGGTCACTATTTTTTCTTCATTTAACACAGAATTAGCAGCACTGAGAAGAGAATTAATTTGACTAAGGCTAGATTATTCAGTAACAGAACAAGAAAATGTGTTTTCCAAATCTCTAGGCCAAGCTGTTCTTAATCTAGTGGCAGAACATTCACAAATACTGTTAGATTGTATATCTTACTGGTTACTTTTTTTTTTTTTTTTAAATGCTCAGTCTTATATAATTAACTAGCCAACATGAAAAAAGTATAAATAACATTTTTACAAATTATATTTATTTCAGAGTATCCTCTTTGCTATATTACTATTTTTATGTGAGTAAAGTTTTCCTCACTTGATCAGTTTGGTGAAAACTTTCAAGAAACAATTATGCTTATGTTGGGCAGTAACATCTGAGATTCCAAAATGTGTATTGTTATAGATCAAAATTATCCCTAAACATTTCCCTA
This sequence comes from Zapornia atra, assembly GCA_013400835.1. NCBI lineage: Eukaryota > Metazoa > Chordata > Aves > Gruiformes > Rallidae > Zapornia > Zapornia atra. The sequence continues at coordinate 26,776 of VZTU01004576.1, read as the reverse complement.
AGTGAAATGGATATGCATATTCCTGACTGTACAAAAAGTTTATGCACAAAGACAAAAGATACACAAATTATACCAGAAACTTTGACTCCAGATCTTTCCAAATTGGGTAAGAGCTCAGATTCGAACTACTGCTGTAGGGTAATGTCCAGGTATTGAACCTACTGGTAAAGAAAACTTATTTAAAGAAATGTTTCACTGAAGTTTTGGGAATCTACATCTGGTAATATATATTTAACAGAATAATAATAATCCACACTTCACATTTTTGCTTTTAAAAATTTTTTAATTTCTGGAGGATCTGACCTATCTAAATATCTACATACTATCCTACACCAATTACTCATTGGAAAGAAACTAGGCTGCCTTTTATTTCCAACTCCTCCACCTCAATCCAGTATTAATAGAGAAATACTTCTTAACTGTATCACCCAAGACTGGTGGTTTTCTGCATCGTTCACAAATATAACATTTAATCTATACAACATTTTATCTAAAAGCTCAGATTCATATCAGTTATATCGGATCTATTAACCTTAAAGCCTTATGCAGTAAATGTGTAAGACTCCAAATCTCCTTGCCTAAAGTACAGATAATATTCCCTTAAATGTATAAAAAAAAGTTCAAACTGCTCTCTGTTCATTTTTTGCTGCATTTCTTGGAGTTCCTTTCGATTTATTAATGTCTTCCCAACAAAAAGGTGGCAAGATTTGGATATAATGTTCCAGGTACAAATTCACAAGATATGAATACAGAAGTATTTACTTTGCAGAAAAAAGATGGGCAAAGCTCCTTCATCACAGGATTACTCTATTTTATGCTAGATAACATATTTTCATCATTAAAATTTGATTTTCAATGGTGAAAGTAAATCAATTGCAAAACATGCTTTACTGAATAATTTGTCACAAATGACAGAAAAGGTGCTTTACCTCTTCATTCAAAAGCAAGTAGCTATTGTTCTCACAATGATTATTTTTGGTCTGCTTTCCTTTATTGATTTTACAACCTGTAGCTCAAGATTGTTTTCATAGAAGACAGCTGGTCAAGCCTAAACTGATACTTTCCATGTGTCAGTTCTCTCCACAGTTCTTTCTTTGTTTCTTAAATCCATTGAGTTTGTCAGGTATATTGTTATATGTTCTTTCACAACCAGGTTCTCATGTGTCCCCTGTGATTCTCTTACCAAGAGCAGACAGATAGATAGCGTGTTTGTGAGGATTATTGTACAGTAAATAAAAATCTTCTGAGCCTCCAGGAAACAGGTTAGGGCTGGAAGAGTTCTTCCAGGTGTTACTAAGATGACTCTCAGCAGAATGTATTCAGAATATGTGTAGAAAAGATGACTGTGGAGAATTTAGACCACCTGCCACAGCTTCTTGTTTAAGAGGGCTTGAGGCACAAGTGGACACCAGAAAAACTATCAACCCAGAGTATATTGGAATAGTATCTTGGAATCTGTTATCACTTCTGATCAATAAATCACAATGAGGAAAAGATTTTCAAAAATCAGTGTTTTCCTTGCTGCCTGCATACACCATCTAGTTATACAAGATGTTTTTTTCTCCCTACTATCAATTCTGATTTAATAAACAGTTATTTGCACTATGCAGAGACCTCAAATGAGATGAGATTAAGATGTAGCAGCATCCTTTGGAATTCCTCCTGGGTTCCTACAGTTTCCATATGAACCAGAGGAGCTCTTCAAATCTATATGAAGTAAAAGATAAGTAATGGTTATTCACATATTCTACCCCATGTAAAAATTTAACTTGTGCAAATAATTGCTCTAGTAATTGCTGTTTATTTAGCTAACAAAATGTCACACATTTGGGACAATAAAATTCATTCTGATCTTAAGCTTTTTTGAGGTGACTGAGTAGGTCGACCTCCCTTTTTTTGTACCCATACAAGTGTTGTACAGCTAGCAGGCTAGGATCAATAGGCACTAAAGAAAATCCATGAATGAAAAATTCATTTCTGGATCAAAACAACTCATCATCAATACTCATCAAGAAGGTTGTGTTAAAATACCAGAATTAGACCTAATTAAAAGCCCAATTCACAGGAAGTTTTAATGCTACTGATTTACATGCAACAACATACTTCTAATAAAAGAAGCTAGTATCAATCGAAGAATGATGGATTTGGGCAATGGATATCAAACAACAGCCTAAAAGCCTCTGCTTAGCTGACAAGTATTTCTCAAGGAGGGGAAAATTGTAATTTTAGAATTCTTTAAATGCACAACACAGTCCTCCCATACTTGTTTAGATTTGTCCTAGTTTTTATAAACTGAATAGCTAAACAGTCAGGTCTGCCCAAAGGCAATATGAAAAGTAGTTATTTCTCTGCCTGAATCTTTTGAGGACTCTGTTCATCATGTGTTCTTCATCCATATATAATCTTGTGTCATCAAGTATTTAATGAATGAAGATTAATTTCCATTAAATGGTGTCTGTGATGATAATTTATTACATAAATAACGAATTCTTAGAATTTACAGAAGATTGGTAAATCTGATTCACCTTCCTGAGGACAATCAGAGCTTTATCTCCTTCACAGAGTGTTCTAACCATCAGTATGTGGTGGCTAAAATACCATACACAGATGTCCCATATGCATATATGATTTTTTTTTTCCACTTCCTACTCAGGTCTAATTACAGTTTCATAACTCATTCCCCAGACTGAGAGGAATTGGATTATAAATACTCAAAGTCACTTGGATAGCTAAGGAAGACAGAACTTACTGCTTATTTTGTACATGTACCTAAGAGGGCAAATATTTGTATCCCTTTTGAGAGATACAAAAATAGAGAAGAGCAGAAGTCAGTCATCAGTGTTCATCTTTCATCCTAGCTGCAGCTGTTCAGCAATGTCTGCCTTCTAGTAAGAGTAGACAACTGTGGTGCCTTGGCTCCAGCCAACAGTCAAACACCCACACAGCCTCTCACTCATTTGCCTCTCCCATGGGATGGGGAGAAAACAGAAGGAAGGACAGAAGACTCATAAGCTGAGATAATGACAGTTTAATAGGGAAAACAAAAGCAGCATGTGCAACAAAATTCAAAAGAGGAATTCATCCACCACTTTCCACTGGCAGGCAGATGTCCAGTCACCTACTGGGAAGCAGGGCCTCAGCGTGCATAATGGTTGCTTAGGAAAATAAATGCCATAACCACAAATGTCCCTCCTTCCTTCTCCTTTTCCTGAGCTTTTATTTCTGAGCATGAAGTCATATGCCGTAGAAATTCCCTTTGGCCAGTCTGGGTCAGCTGTCCCTGCAATATCCCTTCATAACCCCTTGCTCACTCCCAGTCGATATGCTGGGGGGTTGGGGAGGCTATGGTAGGAAGGGAAAGAAAGCTTTCATGGTGTTCAGGCACTGTTCAGCAATAGCCAAAACACTGGTGTGTCACAGTTTCAGCCACAAATGCAAACCACAGGATCAAACAGGTTGCTATGAAGAAAATTCACTACATCCGAGCCCGACCCAATGCAAGAATGCTGGATCATTCTGAGGTACAAACTTCAGTCATACACAAACACAGGTACCTACAAAAGAGTTCTGGAGGCTACTCTGGAGAATGCAAAGAAGAGAATATATTTTGTGTTGTTAAGATCTCTTTTGTCTTTATCTGAAATCGTTTTATGATTCACAAAATAAAACTTGATTGCAAAATAACTTCCATTAAAATGTAATGAGTCATGACTGTAGGGTCTCATGTTTAGTTTTGGGGTTTTGTGGGGTTTTTTTCTTTAATTCAAGAATGTTGAAGGACTAATTTTGGTGCATAAAGCTAGTGATTTACAGAATAAAATAATTATATTCTTATCTTTCATTTCTCATGTCACATTTTTCTATTATCTCCTAAAAAACCATCTCTTATGGTTTTTTTGTTTCAAGCTCAGAGCCTTTTAGTGAATTAAGTTTACTGTTGCATGTACTAAGCAATTGAATTTCATGAGTATGACTTCTTAAAAAAAAAGATATAGATGACTTCAATAATCCTGCTCCCACTATGACTGTACTCTACCACATGTTTGCTCACAGTCTTTCACTCTACCATTTTACACAAAGTATTGAGCAGTGTGAAAAGAGAGGAACTTGAGGGATGAAAGCTAAACCATTCCATGAGAATGTGTGAGTTTAATTAAGTTGTCAGGCAGGCAGTATTACTCCTGATCATCATCTGATTACCAGTCCCTGGATGGAGCTTCTTCTAACTGAGCCATCAAAACAAACTAATTACTGGAAAAGTGAGAAGAAAGCCTATTAAAATAGTAGTATAGTAGCACTAACATTAAGAACAAGACATTTGAATAAAGTGGTAAGTCCAAAAAGTCCATCAATTCCAAAAGAGAGGCTAGATCTGCTTGACATATTAATTTAGTAGAAAGAAGCAGTTTGACATCTATATCTGCAAGCAATAACATTACATAAAATAGATGTATGAAGTCCAAAGAAAAGAATTTAGGAAGAGCAGGCTGAGGAATTCAAACTAATGAAGTAAATTATCAGTTCCATGACAAATCATGCTTATGATTGAGAAAGTCAATGTTCTTAAAATTAATATCTAATCCATGAATAGTCATGTCATGACAGGATCTGAACTAATTATAGAAACTCAAAATGGACCTTAGTATCAGAGTGCACAACTCAACAAAGATTTCTTCAAGTATATGTGAAGGCAATAAAACAAGCCGGATGCATAAAAGACGAAGTAAATCAATGGTAAATCTTCTTTATATTATTCTATAATGTCATATGTATTATTGGTTGATCTATTATAAAAATTGCTGCAGTTCAGAGAAGAAAATGAGACTGAGTAGGATCTCAGGAGAATTCATCAATCTGTGTAGCAAGATGATGGTTTCTTATCTTAGAAACAGGAGAATGGTACATTGCAAAAGCATCTAACAGAAATGTGGGATAAGGGAATGGGGAGCTTCTATTCTCCATGTTTCATAACACAGGAACAAACTGTCATTAAGTGAAAATGAAAACTGATGAAAAGCAAATATTTTTATGTGCAATATGTAATTAACCTGTAGGTATCATTGCAACCAGAATTTAAGCTCTTTCTGAATTTGAATGTGGGAGTTAAAATAGAAAATACTTAATGAAGAGGTTTGAAAGTTGCCTATAATGAGATGCTTCAGGCATTGAAAATGTATTTTACTGGTAGTAATCCTTCATGAAAGACCAATCTTGAATGGGATTGGGACATTTCACAACCTGAAGCTTTTTTCTTTTTTGAGAGAGAGAGGGGGACTATGAAAACTTACATGGGTTGTAAATCAAATTCAGGACTCAACTGGGGTGTGTGTATGTTTGTATACACACACACTCTTCTGAAGAATTTGAACACTGAAAGAAAATTGTCTCATGCAGAGCAACAATACAACAAATACAGCCAGAAGTCAAACCTAATGTCTACTCAGGAAATTATCAAGATTGCTTAGGAATTGAAAGATTGGTATTAAAAATCAGCTACAGTATGACACTTAGCTCAAGCATCAGGAAATTTTGATTGTCCTAGCCTCTTAATGAACAACTTGTCTTTTCCTTTCATTTCTTGGTTTCTCTATCTGATAAACTGCATGCAACTGCAATCATCTCTTATTAAGCCTAGTAAAATATGTCCCTAATCTTACTCACTTTCAGTTTGTGCCATCAAGAATTTTCTTCTCTGAAACTCAGGTAGTTTTGTAATAGAGCATTCAGTAGTATGTATAACATTCTAGAATTATATATTATGTTTGTAATATAAAGCATATAAAGTCAATAAATGGACTCATTCAACCCAGTATCTGATTTATTGTGCAAGTTATTCTTGCTAACACCTATAATGCAACTACACATCTAATCAGTGTGGCTTATGAGAGGCAAATTAATCAGCATGTGTGATTAGTCTCCATTTGCGAGGCTACAGTGAAGAGAAAGAGTAGTAAGAAGCCATTGGCATGTATTACATTGATTAAAAGAAGAGGTAGATAGCAAGATACTTGTAACACACGTGGTGGATTCCTGAATTAGCTTCTTGGAGTCGGTCCTGCTCCATTCTCAAGTGCCTGGCTAACACTTGCTTCCTTACCTTCTTCTCACAGCAAGGCGCTGTTACTATTTATAAAACCCCTTCCAGTGATTTAAACTTTCTGAATACATCAAACATTCCTTTCTTCAATCACCACATTGAAAACTGAAGTAAACTATTTATTTCTCCAGCGTTTTCCTTTGTCAAATACCTAGGGACTCCTCACAGGAAACTTTTAGTACCAAAAGATTAAGACAGGTTGGCTATGAGCCAGCAGTGTGCCCTGGTGGCCAAGAGAGCCAATGGCATCCTGGGATGCATCAGGAGGAGTGTGTCCAGCAGGTCGAAGGAGGTGATCCTCCCCCTCTACTCTGCGTTGGTCAGGCCCCACCTGGAGTATTGTGTCCAGTGCTGGGCTCCCTGGGATAAAAAAGACAGGGATCTCCTGGAGAGAGTCCAGAGAAGGGCGACAAAGTTGATTAGGGGTCTGGAACATCTCCCCTATGAGGAAAGGCTGAGTGAGCTGGGTCTGTTCAGCCTGGAAAAAAGAAGACTTAGGGGGGACCTAATTAGTGTTTATAAGTATCTTAGACATGGGATGCAGGGGGAATTGGCCAGCCCCTTTTCAGTGTCTGTGGGGACAGGACAAGGGGCAATGGCTGTAAACTGGAGCATAGGAAGTTCCGCACCAACATGGGGAAGAACTTTTTCACAGTGAGGGTGACAGAGCAGTGGAATAGGCTGCCCAGGGAGGTGGTGGAGTCTCCTTCTCTGGAGATATTCAAGTCTCGTCTGGACGCCTATCTATGTAATATGAGATAGGGAGCTGCTTTGGCAGGGGGGTTGGACCCGATGATCTCTTGAGGTCCCTTCCAACCCCTAAGATTCTGTGATTCTGTGATTCTGTAATACTTTTCTTCATTAACCTGAAAGGTTGATAAGGGAATGGCTTCCTTTAAGGCATGCGTCTCTCCCTTTGCTGTCATGTACCATCATGATAGAACCTTTCTTAATACTGATAAACTCTTACTATCTTTGACAAAAACTCTGCATACAGATTTTTGTAAATAGAAATCTAACCCCTGTAGATCTTTTAAATCTTCCTCTCAGAAGCAAACCCAGTTAGGTCAACCACATTTGTTTCACTTGCAGTTTGACATTACAAGTTTTACATTAGCCTAAGAGGTGCCAAACAGGTAGTATGGTAAAAGTTTTCATCCCCTACTACTGGAACACATAGAAGTGAAGTGCTACATACAGAATATTATGAAGTACTGTCAGATAGGAAATAATGGACTCCTGCAACTGTACCCAGAAAATTAAGATAATTATATTTGTCTGTAGGTAATTCATCTGCAGTAAAAATGTCAAGGGGATTTTTCTAGAATAAAAATCCCTTCATTTTAGCAGTGTTCATTAATTTTAACAATGCCCACAAAAATTACCTTCCCAGTGTTGACTGCAAAAATGACAACAGCAAAAAAAGAAAAGCATATGCATGTTCCCATTCTAACAGGCAGGCTTAGTTATGATATAGAATGAAAAACTAAAAGATTTTAAACTAAAGAGCACCAGGGCTCAATGTGGGAATTTTCCTAATCACTTGAAAACAAAGAGATACAAAGTCACTGAGCTGAGACAAATGTCTGCAATGTATGCAAGTACATTTCCTGAAACAGTTCCCTGAAGATCAATGGGGTTTATTTGAAAGTGATACCTCTTGCTTTAAAACTGCTGCTATCTCATAGGAAATATGAAGGAAGAGAGGGATAGGAGGTGTAGGAAGAATTAATCTAAAATAATTCTGCTTATATATCTGGATTTTTTATTCCTGTAATTTTAAGACCCTTTTGCTTTTTCTCATAAAGAATGTCTACTTTCCCAGTGTTTGGGGGGTTCTTTGTGATAAAGAATGAACTTTATAGAGATTTTGGTCTGGCCTTTCAATTCATTTCACACCTAAAGTTTTAGAGCCTCATTCTCCCCAGTCTGCCTCTGTATTATTCTTCAGCAATTCTGTTGACTCAATGGTCAGAAGCAGAGAATTAGCATTTGGATGACATTCAAAAGGATGGTCTTAAGGAGCTTTTTGCAAAGCATTTCCCATGATTTTGAGGCCCATCAACATGCCCTAAAAGTAGCCATGAGTAACAGGCTGTATATATAAGACTTATCAGCACAAAAAAATATATGATTATGAAGCCTACAACTACAATATGATGCAGACACTTGCTGGAAGAAAATTTCCAAGTTTCTGTTAAATTACATCCTAATGCTGGGTGTTTAACTAAACAGCTCTATTTTTTTTTTTTTAGAATGTATTTATTTCACATACAGCTTCCTAACAATTCTAGGAGCCAAATAAAAATAAACTCTCATTTGTGCTGCTTTAACAAAGTGTCAGCTGTGAGTTAGAGGCAAGGTCAAACAACAGACTTCCAATACTTCAGCATTTGACTACTGGAAGATAGAATGAGTGGGTATAACTGAGGCCGTAGTACATGTCTATCAGCTCCACATACTGTGTTGATAAAAGCTATAACTTCATTTTGTCTGTGTAATATGAGATAGGGAGCTGCTTTGGCAGGGGGTTGGACCCGATGATCTCTCGAGGTCCCTTCCAACCCCACTACGATTCTATGATTTTCTTTACAAGATAAGTAGAAAAGCCATTCCCTATATTTAACAAAAGGATGGAAGGGGTGAAGGATGGAAGCCCTCAAACACCACATGTCTTCTGGAAACCCTACACTTCCTATAGATCTCTAGCTATGAATCTTGCTTTGTTTCTGTTGTTGCTATGAGGAGTTTAACTTTACATGTCTGTGATTGTTTACTTCTTTTGATATACTGCCAACTTATTTTTAAGAATTAAGCAACTTAGAAGTGTGGCCTATATAGATAGCTTCTTAGAAAAATGAATCACAATTTAAAGAAAAAGACATTTTCTAACTTAGTGACTTTTCTTGCAAAAATCTTTGTGGTGTGGGGTAATTGAGATACTACCACTTCTCAAAGAATCCCACAAATTATGATTAAAGTGTTGGGAAATATAATAGCTTTGTCTTTCATCTGTTTCTCTAAGAATTCTTTTTACCTCAAAGTACTTCACAAATTTGGATTACTTCCCTTATCTTCAAGTTTAAAAAATCAACAGCTATTCTAAACGGAATTGGAATTATCGGAGATACTGAAAGACAGAACCTGAAGCAACACCTGTTAGAAAGGACAGAAGGAATTAGTAGGATTTTTTTTGCAATACATACAAGATCTGTATTTGTAAAAGTATCATAAACATGAAAAATGTGGTCAGTCTCAGTACTTTTCTGTAATCTAGAAAGCAATCATAGTTGTGACATGACTTCTCTGCCATTTTGATGCAATTGTAGCATGATAATAAAGATGTTTTAAGTCTAGATTAGCTGTAATTGTCTTTTTATAGATTAAAGTACAACTCTGCAAAATAAACATCCAAGAGAACACATAAATTTCTGAAATCAAGAGTTATGCAGGTTTCAAGGATTTCCATCCATCTCCTTCAACTGTGTATGTATGAGAAGAGAGACTACTTCAAGTACCAGCTATCAAAGTAGGAATAGTATGTCAGAAAGGTAATACAAAATAAATACAAAATAACTTCTAAGCCTAACATTAAACCCAAGCTTTCAGGATGGTATTTAACTGCACTGTAGTAGGTCAGCAAGTAGCAGGTAAACTGATCAATGGGACAGAAGAATGAGATGAATCAACTCCCCACAGAGAGAGAATAGAATAATGGATACATGCCATCACCAGCAATGATTACCATTTGGTGTTTCCTTGTACCATTACAGACCAGCACATTGCCTTTAACAGCTCCTATTGCAGCCAGGTTCCTCTCAGGAGTCGGGGAAGGGGGCGGTTGGGGGCATCATAATTAAAGCTTTTATCAGGGGAAATTGGGGGTTTTTGGTGTTGTGGATATATATTCCTTTAAAGAAATACTTAAAAATAACTACTGACATATTAATTATAAATAATAGCTTAAAGATTATCACAAAACTTTAACTTTGATAAACCTGCATTTGGTAGGCCCTTATAAATGCCATCTTAGCTGCTTCAAATAAAGGATAAACTAAAGATTATGTCACAGAATAACAGAGGATAATAGATCTGATACCCAAAAAAATCACTATTCCTTCATCCTGTTAACTTGTAGCTGTTTTAGGGAAACAAACAAAATAAAAATCAGCTTCTATGAATGTTCTCCATTCTTTAAAATGTTCAGATGTCTTTTAAATGAACTTGCTTGAAACTAGTTAGGTTTACAGTACTTACTAGGGAGAAGATTACATTAGTACTGCATAAGTTCTACTGTAAAGATTGGTATAGATTTTCATCCTAATTGCTTTTTTGTGTTGCTTCTGTTTCATGTATATTAACATGCAACCCTCTTGAGACAAATTTCTAATATTCTAAATTCTGGAAGTAACCTGCTATACAAAACTGATTTGGTGCACACAAGGTATATCTAAGTGCAAAATTTAGTTCTTGACTAGAAAACACTGGTTTGGGAGTCTTTTTAATGTCAATTCACCATATTTTGTACTCTCAGAAAGTTCTGCCATCATGTACTTCATTGCAGTTCCCATGGAAACTCTCTTGCATTTCTCTGTGTGTCTGTTTTGGCTTTTTGATTTGATGCAGTAACAGCTGGTGGTCATCCTGCAAACTAAATTAAATAGAGTTCATTGATTTTACAGCCCTCATAGTCTCCTTCTCTCTGAAACATTGACCTCCTCCTCGTATATTGGTTAAGAAGCACATCATAGTGAAGGACATCTGTATATCCCGTATTTATTCACTTATGTCAGATGAAAAAGATACACAACAGGATATTAAATTATTGGTGACAGTGAATGGAAATCAACTGAGCATTGCAAGTGGCATTATGTGAGGGAACAACTGGTACCTCTGCAAAGATACGGACACTGTGTATGTCTGAGCATAAGTAAACCATTTTGGGTGTAATAGGAACTTCAACCAACTCTCAGATAGAAATTATTTTGGTTCAAATAACATGATGAATTAGTGTTTCAGTTGCCACAGGCAAAACAGACCTGATTCCAGGAATATCACTTCATTTCATTCATTACCAGCTAATACAAATGTACACTTATGGTCTCAGGTATTAAAAAAACCAAAGAAAAATAATCATTTAGGAAAAAATATCTTCTTGTTCCCCAGGTTTTACTACAGTCAAACATTTTTCCTTCCCCCCTTCCTAGTCTCAATTTCCCTTGCTTTTGCAGTACATCACACAGTGTCTTTCCCACACCCTTTTGAGAGGCGATGGGCAGAGCATAATGTTGCTCTCAGTGCACAGTTACTTGTTTCTGCGTCTTTTTGCGTCTTACTCTTTTCCCCCACTGCTCTTCGATTCTTATTTCCTGTGCTCCAGTGTGGATTATTCATGGATTGCTGTCCCCCTCAGGGTGTTTCTGCCCTGCATGGGCTCCTTCATGGGCCCCAGTCCCTCTGTGGGTGCCCCTACCCCAGTTCCTCCACAAGTTACAATCCCTGACTGTCTGTGGCCCACTGTGGGCTCCTCCATGGGCCCCAGTCCCTCAGAGGTGTCCCTGCTCCACTGTGGGTCACCCACAGATTGCAGTACATCCATCAATGATCCCTCTATATGCCTCTCCCATTTCACTTCCCCAGACAGGGTTCTTCACATTTCTCCTCACATTTCCCCTTTTTGTGTCTTCTCTCACATCTCCTTCTATTTCCCTCTTTGTGTGGTCTCATGCACATCCTGTCCCAGTGCCCACCACCGTTTTTAAAACACATCTGAGCCATGGTATAATGTGCTCCTCTGATGAGTTGGTGTTTTGGTATCTGGTGGGGCAACATGTGTCTCTGGTGCTCCCTTGGTTTCTAAATTAATTTCTAGTAACACTGTTGTTGCTGTGCAGATGGTCTCTTAGAAATAAGAAGCTCAGTTGGCAAAGCAGCTGAAGAACCTGGAATTTGTAAACCAACAAAAGTCTGGGCATCTGTAAATCATAATCATGCCAAATTAGATTGCACTCATATAGTGAATCAACCTTCATTTTTTTGACATATGGTCAATGGTGACTCCAGATACCTTCAATAATTTCCTGTGATGCCTCTGAAACAACATCTTGAAGTACTCTCTACTCAAGCTTTGCCCTCATCATCTTCTTCCCTCAACTCAGAAGTAGACCCATGGAGCAGACAGAGCAGGCTGCAAAGATCACGGATCCCTACTTTGAACACTTAAAGAATTCATTCATTTATGAGCCAGACATTGTGTCTGTGATTTCTGACACATATCTATGCACGTGGATTAGCATGAAGTGTAATGTGATAAGAAATGCCTGCAATAACCTGGTGAAGCTGAAAAATAGATGCTGTGTAGTGTATTTTCAGCAACTTAGGATTTCTCACATTTTCCCCACACTACAAACAAATGAATTTTTTTTCTTTATGCAAAATTATTATCACTTTTCACTTACTAATCCCCCACGGGCCTTCCATCAATCACCCAAATAATAGTTACAGGAACTTTTTTTCCTTTTTTTCTTGGTCTAATTACACTATAGTGAATCCTACTGTTAAATACTTCATGCATAATTTAGCCCAACCCTCTCTCTCTCTCTCTCTCTCTCTCCTTTCCCCCACCCCCTTCTTTCCTCCAGATCAACACCTAAGCAAGAAATCTGGGAATAAAGAGAGTCAGGAAAGTTTGTTATGTATGTAATAACTTCTTTTCTCAATAGGAATCATGATCCTCGAGAGGAATGACCCTTTTCTCTGCTTATTAAAGGTGCATATTTATTACTGTCTGTAATATCATATAGCAAAATAAGGGCATAAATTCTTAACACAGAGAGGTAATAACAGGTCTTACACCCACAGAAGACTATGTAACGTTGAGGTGCCATTATTTACACACACTAGAGTGGGCCTGAAGATGTTTTATGACAAAAATTTTACTCCCCTCTACACTTGCAGGTAGCTGAACTCTCCAGACACATGTACTATTTCAGCTGGAAATTACTGGTGGCATTTCATTTGCATACTGATACCTTATTAGCTACTACGACTCTGACTTCTCTGAAAATTCAGGCAAATAAATACGTTACTAAAGTTAGACATTCATTGTAATAATTATTTAATGGTAGTTGAATAGATTTTTTTAAAATTATGTTTACTGAATTTTTTTTAAAATCAGAAAATACGCTTTTCTCCTCTGCAAATTTTACTTGCTTTCTAAAAATCTGTTAGCATTAGATGGATGCCAAGTATTATGAAAAGGAAAATTAAAAAGTAGATATGCAATCTGAAATAAGGCGTGTTTCATTTTTTACTAAGGTAATTTTTTACTTTTAAGCTAATTCTTCTCTTTGAAAAGGCAATTTTCAAAACAATTTGACCCTGTTGGGAATAATAATTATATTTACTTTATTTCATTATGACATCTAGACAAGACACTAGGCCACACACATGCTAACTATACAGACCATTGCTACCCTGAAGATTATTTTTTTTAATTTATATTATATGCCTTCAAAAAGGTGATACAATTTTTAAATGAAAGAGTGATTCTCCTGTAAACATCTGTGATATATTGGACTCCTTGGATTATAAGGCTTTTGAAGCAGAAGTAGTTTTTGAAGCAGAGAGCATCAACAAAGGTAAGGTTTCTGCACTGAATTCTGTGCTTTGAAGCTTTTACTTATTAAACCAGAGAGTTTATGTGCCTATTGAAGTATGGGTGAAGAGAGAAGAGACAACATCCACAGGTTTTGAAAACCTGTATTTAAACGAATATGTGAAGAAATGGTGGCATGTTACTTGTGTGGAAATGCAGATGAAGTTTTGTAAAAATCAAGACTCAGTTATGTCAGAATGAAAAGCACAAAAGCCTTTAACTTGTTATTGTCACTGCTTCTTTCCTTGGTATCCACCACAGACATAGTAACCAAACCTCCTTTCCATTCTGTCACAATATTTTTCACTAAAATAATTTAAATTTAAAAAAAAGCTCTATGAAAGAAATTTTTGCAACTTATTACATATGGTGAAAAGACTGTGCCACTCAAAAAATATTTAAGATCCTGTACTACAATTCACAGTGAGGATGTGTTGTTGCACTATTAGAAAAGATTTTTAAACTTCAGGTTTTCTCCATAATGGTAGATTTCTACACCAGAATGTTTAGAAGACAGCTACTGAAGTTACAGAACGAGAAGTCTACTGATGCAAAGCACTAAAATAAAGACTGGGACTCCAAATCACTGCAGTTCTCAAACACAGCTCTGTGGCTTAGACTGACTCAGTACAATCTCAGAACTAAACATTTTAGGATAACCTAGATGGTGTGGTTAGATCAATCACATGTCCTCTTCAGAACAGATATCCATGCTAATCTTCCAGGTTGCCAGATACTCTTCAGATGCACAGATGCCCAAGCTGCTCAGTGTCTGGCAAACTGCTACTAGATACCCACAGATAAACTGGGGAAGAACACTTTGATTGAAATATTGGACTTCCTACACCTGTGCAGAGAAATTATACATCACAACCACTCTGAGCCTGCCATTAAAAACATGGTATATGTAAGGTGCTGGGTATTTCTTAATCTGTTTGACATTGTCCTAGTTCTTCAAATTTAAAATCTGACAAAGCTAGTTGAGAGACCTGTCAGAAAGGAAACAATCTTCCATGGAGTGTTCTCTTGTTTTACACAAAACCCACCCAATAAAGGATTATGTGTATAAACACACTCTATCATTTTCAAGCTCAAGCAGTTCCAATTCTTACTAGACATTTCTTTCTGGTATTATTTCCCTCTAACTTCACTGTCTCCCAAAAGAAGCCATACCTCTTGACATCATTTTTTATTCTGTTAACATGAGTGCTTTTACAGTGCCTCACCCTTGGTTGTCCATGAGCACTGCTCAAGTGCATGCCTTGGATCACCAGTTACTTTATTACTCCCTCGGTGGTGTCAATGTAAGATTCGGCTGTGTCACTGGAATCCTGTTCAACTGGGAATCTGACAGGGGCTTTGTGTCTTTCTTTAATAGCTGTGCCTTTACATCTTGCTCTCACCTTGGTCTATGTGAGTATTTCTTCACATATCTATAATTTGCAGCTGTATAAACTACATGTGGGATGAGCAGCAAGGTTTAAAAACACTACACCATACTCCTGCATGAATACTGCCATTGTGCTCTGAAAATGTCACAGCCCAAGATTGATAGATGCTGTGTATTTATCTTTCTCATTTCAATAAACAGTCTTATATTGTATTCGGGTTTTTTTACATCTGTTAAAGAGCATGGAGACAGAGAAAAGGATTTATCCTTGTAACAAAGAAAGGTTAAGGGAACAAGAAGAAGGCAAGAAAGAATTCTTAAATAATAAAGATATTTACTGTAAATGTCTTATCAGCAATGTAGATGTTTGTGAATCTCTCTCCAAGTGCTGGATAAATGAAAGAACTCTTTCTGCTGAGTAGGTATGAGATGATTCGTTCTATCTATTAATCTAGACCATGATCTATTGATCAGAGACAACATTTAGCAATTGAAAAACCTGACTGGGATCATCTAGGCACACTTTATATTACATATTAATTTGGATTATAAATTGCAATGACAGATCATTGCCTAGGGATATGAAGAGAAGTACGGAGGATGATAAGACAGAATGTTCTTTTTTTTTTTCTCTCTGAAGACATTTCATTCATTAATAAAGAAAAAAATGCTTCTTTATACACTACTCAGAATGTAGTATAAGTATTTTATGAATGCTATAATGTGATCCACAGACATGAACTTTGAAATACTGGTGGAATCATTAACATCCAACTGATACCACAAAGATTTTCAGGTTTCAAATCAGGATTGGAGTAATAATTCCCTTTGCAAGATCTATTTCTTTCTGTAAATAGGTTTAACTCAACAAACCCAGGTCACTGCAGATGCACAATGTGCAATCCCTGAGCTGGCATTAAATATGTGTAGTTCAACTGAAATCGGTACAGCCACAATAATAGAATCAGTGCTTTACAATGCATTAATTGAAACCCTTACTTCAAACTCTAGAGACTAGGCAACTGTGCTAGAGATAGTAGTTACTTAGGAGTTAATGATGTGGTAAGGGAAGTAAGAGAAGCAGCCTAAAAATTTAGAACTTCAGACAGGATGTGAAAGGCAGGCAGAAGTGATTATTGTATGTAGATCAGAAATCTCTTTTACAGTAAAAGACAGGAGACCAGAACCTCATAGCCCACAAAACAAGAAAGAGACAGAGGAAATGAACAGAAACAAAGGAGGCACAGGAATGGAGAAACATCAGGAAATTATGTAAAATAGTGTAAATAATGGTATGTTTTTCATCAGTCATAATTTTAAAGTGTTATGATGTGTTTGCATTTTTTATTTTTATTTTTTGCAGACTTTATGTGGAAATATCCTTATGCCATACTATAAATATTCATCAAGACAGGTTTTGACTCAGATACTCTCTTCTGAAGTTACATGAGATTGACAGGTTTCTACTGCTTCATTTGTCCTCTTTCCTTATTTATGCTGATATATCACTTTTGTTTCCAAGGTTTTCTGCCTGTCCACATTAAACAGAACTCCATATGGAAATCTGACCAGGAGTGAACTCCCTTTTATACCTTGGAGCATTATGTGTTGGCCAAACTTTCCTCTTCATCCAACTGATAAGATTTAATTCCAGATCTACAGCTTTTTGTATTCCCAAATGTAGTTATATTCTATGGTTAATTAGATGCTCATTTGCATAATTCACTCAATTGCCTAATAAAATTCTGTCTTTTATTTATTTTATATCTTGTAGTAGCTTTTCTGGTACTAAACTGTAGCCTAATTCTAGCTGGAGAAATCTTGCTGTGGCCTTTACTGTAGGCATTTGAATCTGTAATATCTGTTACCTGAATTTTCTCCCATGATCTCTCCTAGAAAACTTCCCTGAAAGCATTTAGAGTAATTTGTGACAATAGCTTGTGTGGCAAATACAAGTTTTAAGGGAAAATTTATTTAGAGATTGAATTTTGGGGTAAAAAGAAAAATTAAAAGAAATTTTATGTTTCCAAGACAAAAAATAAAACAGGAAACAATACTCTCAGCAAAACATTTAACCAATGTTCAGAGTTAATATTTATTATAAACATCAGATCATCTGAGTTCCTAGTCAGTGAATTAAAACTTCACCCTACGATTTTGATTTTTATGTAACCATTGTCTGTACTGGAGATGCTGAATTCATAATCTTGCAGAGATGGGTATCATACATGTTACTAAATAACACTTAAAAAAAAATAAAATACTATATTCACCTCACTCCTTGTAGTCTGAAGTACTCTACGTGTTATGAAACTTTTTCAGAAATCTTTATACATGACTTTGTGTTTCTTCAGTACTGTAAAGGTATATAGCAAAAGCAAGAGAATTGGGCTAAGCAGTAGTCATCATTCACCTTAAGAGTGTAGATGAAATACAGAAGAAAGTCTTTTGTAAGACATTTGCACCTTCAGGCATTGTGCCCTTGGTGTTTTTTACAAAATTCAGAACTGCACCTTTTTATTTCTTCAAATTGTGTGCACAAGCTGTCTAGCTATTCTAAATTTTGCAGAAAACTCCCAAGAAAATGAAATTGTGGGAATGGAAATGCAGTGGAAGTGCAAGCAGACCAGTCATTTTAGTGAACAGAAGAAAAAAAAAAAGGGACGCATATTTCTGTCATAACTTAGGTGTCTAAAGCTCTTTTAGGGTTACATGCCTCCACAGCATTCATCATACATATATCTGTTCTACTGTCACTACCCACTCATGTCTTCAAACTGTAGGTGTCTAAATCTAGCTAACAATTGCAGAACGCGTGCAGCACACACACACAATCCTGACAATTCAGGCTGCTAAAATACATCTATGTCTCATCATGAAAAAGCTCCCACTCCCCAGATGTCTAACTCACCCTTTCATCAAAGACCTTACTTTGAGTTTCTATCCAAACTCACACTAGGTTATCATATTTCTGAAAGTAAGGCTCTTTGATCCCTTAACATTTGTGGATTACATGAGTTGAGAAAATCAGGAGGTTCTGTGAAAACAGATTTGTTTGTGGTGTTTTGGGTTTTTTTTTGTGATGGAAGAGTACTAGCTGGTTTTCTGGGTCTCTTGCATCCCTACTAGACTGTGGGTTCTTTGTTTTTCTCTTCCTTCGTTCATGGCCCTTTCTGTCTCTTCTACACCAAAATCGCATTCAAGTTGGTGCCCAGGGAAATCTACCTAGCAGCAATGTGCTATACCTCTTTGCAAAAATAATATTAGGATTGGAATCTAATTATTTTATTCTGATAGTACTGATCTTTTTTCCCTGTGCAGAATCATGTATGGAAGCAACTGATTCTTTCTTCTTATTTGTGTTCTAGAAAAATGGTGTCTGCAGAAAAAATGGTCTTTTGAGTCCAAAGCTTTGGTCATAGTTTTGATAAAATATTACTACTAATAATGCTAAGGTTCAGGTTCTCTGAGAAAACCTTGTGAGTGTAAGGGTGCATAGATACATTGATACACTAACTGGTATTTGGTATAAAGACTTCAGTCTTTGTTACTGAGTAAACAGTACAGTTTGATATTTAAAATAGTTGCAGTGGGAAATTTTGATACATACCAAGATATACAAAAAGGTATTTAATTTGATACACATAAATATAAATTGAGATGGCAAATTTTCTGCTTTATACCATTTCTATAGAACACCTCACAAACCCCCATTATCTCTTCAAATTCTCTTTGTACTTCTGCAATGTGTTGTTCTTAAGATTTTTTTCATTGCAGGCACTGCTTCTTGTAGGTCACACAGCTGTCCTGTACCTGATTTTTAAATTCAATGGTAACAATATCTACAGGAGAGTAAGTATTGCCACAGAAAGGCTGCAGTGTGCACGCACAGCGCATCATTGCCTTGATCGGGTGCACAGCTGTGTAGATGGCTTGTTGCCATGTGGAGTCCAGCTATGCTACAGGAATGGTAACTGCAGGCATGAAGCCAGATTTTTAGGTTTTATTTTCTTTACTGGGAAGATTATATTTATCATTCCTAATTTATTATTCCTGTAATTCCTAATTTCCGTAACTAAACATTTAGTATTTTCCATTTGTTTAAAAAATAACTCAATTATAAATGGAAGCACAATGATGATGAGACAGATACATCATGAATTCACTTTAAAAATAAATATCTTAAAGAAGGTAGAGACTGAAGGTAGAGACTAAAGGTAGGTTAAGAACAAACCCCCACATTCTTATTTTTTGAGCCATGTATCCAAGATTTATTGAAAGGTAAGACCAGTCTCTAGGAGCTCTATCTGAATATACATCTGCTGATATAATTTATATCTAGCCCCTAAATACTAACACTTAATTAGTAATAATAATCAGGACAATAGAGAATCTGCCCGATGGCTCTGCAGTACACGCTGAAATTTCATTAAGTAACTTAATACGCACTTTATGTTAAACACATAAGATTAATGTAACTTAGTTTTTATTGATGAGAACAGGCTTATAATTTCACTGGGAAAAATATGAAGGACATACCTGGACCTTGTTGTATCCTCTCTTTGGAGGAGAACACAAGTAGGTATCCTCAGTTTGGAGGTAGAAAACAAGAAGGTAAACCTCATTATTTCTTGTTTAATCTGGCCTTTGAACAGTGAAACATTTCCCTCCATTTTTGTTCCAATAGTTTTTAAGCCAAAACTTGTTGATTTTCCAAAGCATTCACACACCATCTTTGGTCATCAAAACATTCTAGATGATAAATTGGGCTGGGAGTCTTTTATTATTTCATGGCTGCAATAAAAATGTTGCAGGAAATAAGAAATATATGTGGGATACAGGTTGTAAAAGAGTAGAGTGATTTGAAAATCAGTCCCTCCAGTGAAAACGACTGCTTGGGTGAAAAACTGTTTGCATATTCCTAAATACCTCAACAGGCTTTTTTCTCACACTTAAGCTCTGTTTCAGCAATTCACTCATATAGTTCTTAGAGAAAGGAAGCAAGAAGGGATTTGAAAGGTATTTACTAAATATTCCTCTGCAACAAGAATGATTTATGGCTTGTTCACATGTAATTTTTCAGAGGCAGCTGTGTCAGCTGAAGACGCTACCATCACACCCACTGCCAGCTGCTTGTTACTCCCTCCTGCCAGAGGTTGCCATGTCCTCGGATCTGCCTGGGCTCTCTTGCTCTTCTTCTACTCCTCTACAGTCACTATGACAGCCACAGCTCACTATATTTAAGCTGCCTATTGTAGCCCGTATGGCAGGCTTTTAGCCTTGAAAATGCTGTGCAGTGCCACTTGAACAAAATCATTGGCCTTACACTGTGAGGAGGTACTTCACGGTACTAATCAGTTGTGATGGGCAAATGAAACCTGTTCACATAAGACCTTAGGGGTCCCCTTCAAGCCTGATTTTCTACAATCATGTCATTCTGAGATGCAGTGAACCAGAAAAGGCTTTGAGAGTTAGGCTTTAAGAGATGGTGTATAAAGAAATGCTTCTGATGACTTTAGGAAAAAGCATTATTAGCATTGTACTAAATGAATTGTGTGGCCTTTTTCTCTCTGAGAATAACCTGGAAAAAAAAGGAAAAAAAAAAGATTTTCTAAAAAGATTGAGAATTTATGTAAATAATCACTTACACATTTCAAACTTTACTGTTGCAGGTAGCATGCAAGTGGGTGAGTGCATGTGCATGAATACCTAGTATTTGCATGTCAGTTGCCATAATTCTATGAAATTATATTAAAGTCTGTCCTCAATCAGAAAGAAAAGTGCAATGACAGCAAATGTAAAAATGTGCTCAAATACACAATATATATGAAGCAAATTCTTACTTTTAGAAAAATACTTTTTTTGTAAGGAAAGGGGCTTTTTTTCTCCTTTTCATTTTCATTTAGCAATCTGAACTACCCATGTTTATTTAGAAATTAATATATTCTCTTTTTTTCTATGAGAGAAAAATGGACAAACTAAACTAAGGAAAATTAAGGCTTAACTGGAATTAATGAATTAATATTGAGATATTTCATTAATTTGGAATGCGAAACTGAAAATTAATCTACATAATTTTCAGATGACAGCAAAAAAACCTGCAAGCAGTCTGAGTAATGGGATTAGAATTCAAACAGATTCTGATAAATGGACAAATTATCCAAAATCAATCAAAAGAACTTCAATAAAAAGAAGTATGAAGGAATATGCCCAGAAAAATCAGGTGCATAAATACAATATAGAGAACAGTCAAGGTGTTCCAGACAAAGATGTGGCTATCAAAGAAGGGTCAATCATAAAACACCAGTGCAGATGGGACTAGCATCTTTCTGGAATGCACTAGGAGAAAAAAAAAAGGACATTATAAAACCAATCCTGTTCTGCTCACTAATGTGGACACCTGTCAGAGCACTACAGCCCTTTATAATGGAGGCTATTCTGAAATATTCCATAAGTACACAGAAAGCCGTGTCGGGTCTGTAAAACAAGCTCTTTCTCTCAACTGTCTTTGAGGAAAGATTCTCTCTTTTTAATTGTACTGTACAGGAAGGATAGGCAAATTAGCACCCTTGTTTATTTATCCTAAATTTGGCCATTAAGAAGGCTATAAAACAAAGTTGAAAAGCTAATTGCTCAATCTTCAGAACAAAAGACTGGAGAAAAACGTGAAATGTTCCTTAAATATTTAAGAAGCTATTAGGAAAGGCTAATTTACTGTATTCTCTGCCCAATAAGGTAAGAAACTAATAAGAGGGGGGTTTTTTTGAAAAAAGTAAAATTTAGGATACAAAACGCCTTTCAGCTAAACTAGCAAAGACGTATATAAATGGACTATCTAGTGAGACTGAAGAATTTTCTTTATGGTTTCAATTGCATATTGAAATGTACCTACCTTAGGCGACCCTAAACTAACTTTGAACAGGAGGTAGGCTAGGTGATCTTTTGAGTTTCTTCCTTTTTTTTTTTTTTTAAATTCATTAATCTGATAATGATGCAAAAGAGTAAGAGATTTAAATATTTTAAAGATTCCTGTAGGGCCACAAAGATTACAAAAATTTTAATGAGTTTACATGACTACAACTTCAGAATTGCCCAAGGTTTGTTTTAGATCATTACAGACAGAAGCACTCTTTAGCCTCAGAAACAAAAATTATAAGTGAGGCTCTCAAGTGGAACTCTTAGTGATTTATGCCTTGAGTGGTGCCTAGAAGAGCAAAGAAAATGAAATTAAAAGAAAGGGTAGGAAAACTCTTTAAGAATTCAAACAGGAAAGTAAGAGAATTCTATTATAGTTGAAGCCTATATGTGTTAGACAAACCCTTATACAAGGGGTGTAATACTTAGAATGTAAGCATCTGTTTAATAAATCCAGTAATAAGTCCAAAGGAATGCCAAAATAAAGTATGTATTTTATGAAAGGCATGATATAAGTACTATATTCTGTAATATAATGCTATGGAACGATAACACAAACCATACAGTGTCAGGGGAAAAAAAATAAGCCTTCCATGCTTGCTGTAAACAAGCCTTTGACCTAAACATAATGGCAATCCAGATGTTGCTGCAAGAGCTTTTGCTTTCCTCAAAGTGCATGGGTCTGTAACTTTGTCAGCAACAAGGTTTAAGTAGTAAGGGGAAGCATTTTTCATATTTAATATGCTTAAAAAGAACTGAATTCAAGTCTTAATGGTAAAAGTGTTAATAAACCGGTTTTACCAGGAAGTTTTTGTTTGGGTTTTTTTTCCCCCAGTTCACTTTCTCCCCTTACTAGCCCAAAATATCTAATAGACACAGAATTAGGAGAGCTAATATCTATTCTTGAAGTTATTAGGCCCCAATTATCTGCATGGGTGTAGCTATGGCTTCACATAACTGCCTCCGAAAGAGACAGTTTTCCTTTGCAGAATTGCCTCTTTTAGTTTTCTAGTTTTGCAGCAAAAAATAACATAGGCATACCTAAATGAACCTTTCTAGAAAGAGTACTGGAGAAGAAAATTCTGCACAAGGCTCCAAAACAGGATTTTTCTTTCAGCAGAAAGAGTTTCCAGCTGCAGGTATGTACCACATAAGCTGGTAGAAAGCAGACTTGTGAAAGACTTGTTGATGGACACTTATAATTCCTTCATCCCAACATGCATTAGCATATCAGTTATCAATAGGACTAAAACCACCGGTTTAAATGTCTGACAGCATTTCTTTTATAAATAGATTTTAAAACTCAACTACAGAAATTCACTTTGGACTGAAATTCAGTAGAGTTGCAAAGCTCCATTTCTATTTAGAGGCCATGGCCAAACAACAGAGTGGAGTTGATCAATTAACTGAACCACGCTCATCTGCTGGGGCTTCTCATAGGTCACTGGCAACAACACCAGCAAGGAGATGTGGTCTTGTGGATGTAGCACCCCAGATCAGCTGGAAGCTCTTAGACTTGATGTAGCTGTTTTTTTCTTTTTGGACAGAAGTAAAAGTTCTTTGGCATGAGCTGTATTTTGAGGACAGGATTTCATGTTCTGGATTTTTTAAATTTACTTTTGTCTCCTTGATTATAATAATGACAGTTCTAGTTACTGAGAAACTGGCTAAGTTTAATTACATTTAGCATTTAGAAAAGGAAATATCAAAACTGAAATGAGATCATTACTGATATTTAAAACATTGCATAATATATGATGATTTTTTTTTCCCCAAAAAGCCTTTTAGCCCTCAGAGTACATTAGTTTCCCCTAACAGGGAGTGAGCAGGTTGGCTAATTAGTAAACTAGAGATCTGCAGTGGAATCAAGTTTGATATGTGTGTCCATTTTTAGAAAGACACTTTTAAAAAGCTGTTAAATTTCAAAGACTAGAACTAGGTATTAAGAGAAGAAATTATTTTTACATTTGTCATCCTCTTCTTAGTCCCTGCAATTAATAAGAGTAAGATCACTTTCTCTTGTGAGGAAACTGGCTTCACTTTTTTCCAAGATTTTTTAATTCTGAGCTATGTAGCTTAACTCACCAGAATCACAGCAGCAATCCTTGCTAACAAAACACCTAAAACCTGTTTATATTGTGTCTTTTAGAACTTTATTTTGAGATTACTAAACTGAGCTAGTCACTCAGTATGAAAATGCTTTTTTTTTCCTCAGTGAGAACCTTATTTCAATCAATGCAATTGTGTAAGACTTATGCTCTCTGAGAAGCTAATTCATTATCCTTTGATGACGGAAAATCCCAAATGAGATTTGTAGGGGGCTGGGGGAAGCCTATAAATGACAATTATTTAATTTATTAATGAAAGGCATCCAACTTTAGCATGGATTGTGGCAGCATATGGCAGGTCTACTACTGAAATACAGTCTTGAGATGAAAAATACGGAAATTAACATAAGCAGAGCAGCTGATCACAAACTGTAAATGAGGGACAAGTCTTGCAAGCATTCCACACTCTTTCACAAATTGACTGGCAATATTTATTGATCCATAAATACTGTGAGCTACATTTGAATTAAAAACCATCATCTGGCTCTTCCTGCATGTTTGCCTGTGATAGCAGTGCTTTTTGTATTGTTTCCTTATTCTTTCCTTCATCTCTTCCCTATGGCCAAATATTGGCATTTCCTTGGTGGAATCACAAAATTTCAGATTTCTGGGTTTATTGCTACCTGCAATTAAAAAAAAAAAATCCCAATTTTTTTATTTCTTTCATCTGATGTAATTGATAATTAGGAAGGTTATGAATACAGTGGAAGCTGGCATCTGCATCAGCGGTGGGATGTGGATCAGATGAGTAAGTAAACACATAAAAATATGCCTTTGTATACACTAATAATACTATAATACTAATTGCAATGAATTAGATAAATTTTAATAATAAATTATGGAATATATTCACTAATATCTATCTAGCTCCTCAGAATCAGAAAGCTGAAATCTGTATAAAAGTATGAAAAAAACCCATGCAAATTTATTTTCATACCAAAAATGTTGACAGATATCAGTGACTAAGCCACTGAATCTAGCCATACTTAACAGTTCTAAAGTCCACCATTCGAGGATGAGGCTTGTTAACAGGAGGTGGAAAATTGCACTGCTGCTGACCACTCCATATGTGTCTTGTGGTTAAAACACTTAGTTTAGTAATTCATTATCTGTCACAAGAGATAAATCCATGTTGAAGACACCTTGGATAAGCTAATTTCTCCAAATACTGAGTTTCAGAATAAACGATGAAGGGGGCATATGCTTTGAGGGAAAGAAAAAGCA
>VZTU01004573.1:646-29785 GCA_013400835.1 Zapornia atra | reverse complement strand
AGGGGGCGAGGGGCAAATACACATACAACACAGACAAAACATGCTTATAAAGATATGGGTCTATATATGTAGTTTTTATATATATATATAAAATTAAATAAAATCCAAACATTTTTTCCTCAGTATATATACAATGCACAGAAGTATCTGTAGAAACTGGAAATCCAACCCTGAGTCTGACACTGTATTGCCATGCAAAGAACAATCACTAAAAAGCAAACAGGAGGCAAAACTGAATTAAACTCCAGTAGGATAGTACCCTCTAATTTGGAGCACCCTAAGCATCTAGCCACGTAGCCCCTTGAGGACTCCTTAAATGAAGACCAAGGAATCCCTAAACTAGATAATCATTCAAATTTAAATCAGAGTATTACTAGTCTGGAACTTGGCTTTAATTCTTAAGTTTAAAACCCTAACTCAAAGGCTGACTTACCACTAATCAAAAAATAGCTGCTGTTTTTTCCCAAAGCTGCATAGAAAGTGTTGGGGTTTTTTTCTCCCCGTAAAACTAATTTACTAATCCTTAGAGTTCACACTTAACAATAAAACAAGTTAACCTTAGCTCTTGTTCCAAGTTCTTCTACAGAACCACAATATTTCTAAGACAGAAATTATTTCATTCCCCTGGTTACACTGACACTGGGTAGCCAATGCCAAATATGATTAAAACACAGTTTGCCCTGCAAACACTGACAGTCAAATGCAACATTTAGTACTTGCATGTTTAAACACATGACAGCCTCGTTTCCTAAGCATCAATTGCAAATACAGTACAGCTACATCAAAGAATGGTGATAAGTTTGAAGTACTGCTGACTTCCATTCTTTAAGCACAATTATAAAGTCTCTTGTATATCTCTGTATGAAAAATATATAAAACTACCAGTATGATTTTCAAACTAACCCACAAAATAGCAAGAAATTTCTCACCTAATACTACAGATCCACTGTTAAACCACTACAGGGTAGCAACTGAAGGCAGTAAATACTCCATTTTAAACTACTTGAAGATTCTTTACAGCTATGATGCTTACTGTCACCACCTTTTCTTTTATGTTGGTGGATTATTTTTCTTCCAAGTACATACTATAGTCTTAATTACTACAGTGACAAAATAGTAGCATATCCATATGCTGGACTAGTATTTAGTACTGATTCTAACTCACCAAGTGCCCAGAAGCCTCCAGGGAGTCTTTCATTGCCAATTCCAATTAAACAAACAGGTACTAAGGATCATTTGGGGCCAGCTGCATTCCACAGTGCTGAATTTTTAGTTGTTAGCAGCGTTGTCTTTTCTGCCAATAGTCCAGTCTACTGTACCATACCTTTTCTCAAACTTCATTTAAGCAAGCATACTGTAAAACTAATCCAATTATATAGCTATTAAGAAAGTAGTTATTAAAGCTCTGCAATCACTTCTCAACTGGACACAAAACAAAAGAATGATTAAGGCAAGAAAAGGTAGTGATTTCAGGATCTGGTCTGTGTTCCAAGCCTTGCAATTCATAAAAAGCAATGCAAGCTCCACAAGCTCATCACTACTACTGGTTTCACTTCAACTACCCTACCTTGGAGAGCAAAAGGCTCATTTAGTTTCAATTACTAGGGAGGGTTTTTTCCCATCACATGCTTACACATCTGTTGGCTATATAATGCAAACTCACTGCAGTTTAAAGTACAGATTTGTGATCAGAATGAATATCCCCTTCAACACATCCTCCCTTAATCCCCAGTGTCTGCACTGTATGAGCAGAGAGGATTTGTTCTACGCTGTGTAAAAGGGGTGAGTACAGAATCAATACCTGTGTCAGGCAAAACACTCCATGCATCCTGCTAGGCTAATGTCAGCTTCTGTCAATAATGTAATAAAATGTATGAGCTCTTTCAACTTTTTAAGAAATTATGTAACCTTATGTCTTTCTAGTTTTTAATTCATGCTCAGGTGCATTTTTATAATGGAATCATCTTGCTTGACCAGCACACAAGAGATGGAGCATATTAACCATATGGATTTACAGGATTTACAGCTTTCTTTTTCGTTCAAATCTATGTCCACTTATTCTCTAGATTCTCCTACACATTTGCAACAAGTTGTCACTCTTAGATCTGGCTTACTTTGCTCAACACCTTTGCAATTGCAGCTAACATTTCCCAGATAACATTGTATTCGCAGCGGAACTTAAAGTAGCAAAATCTTGAACACCCGTGTTACTGTGTGTAGCTGGGCTATTACTTCCGAGTACACAAAGACATGTTGACCAGTAAAAATAGAACACAAAAATCAGCAGGATAAACTATTTTCCAACATGATAGGATCATTTTAAAATCCCTTACAGACATTTCTGAAGCAATTTAGATGTACAACAAGCATCAGCTCTGATAGGCAAAACATACTGCATAATGCTCCCCAGTGTCTCTAAAGGTCTTCCACAGTCTGATGGACAAGAGACATAATATTCAGCATTGAAATAAACATCACTAAATACACTTTTACAAAAGCCCAACATTACCATTGCTTTCATAGAATCATAGAATGGCATGGGTTGGAAGGGACCCCAAGGATCATAGAGCTCCAACCCCCCTGCCACAGACAGGGCCACCAACCTCCAGGCCTTGCTTTGCAAGGAACTACTATACACACATAAGAATATCCTGTCTGGGCAATTAAAATCATGCCTTTCTCAGAGTTTAACCTTTAGAGAGAGAAACTCCACAGAGATCATTAGGTTGAAAGCAAAACATCAAGTAACAATTATAAACATCAGAGAAACATGATCTTCTCTGTGCTACACATACTTTTAACTTCTAAAATAAAAATAACTATATAGAAGTGCATTAAACTTTATGACTGTAGCTAATGTAGCAACTTTCATTAGAACATTTGATTCAAACAAAGCTTCACGATCCTTTATTGTTTGCTTTGTGGTGTTGCAAAGATTTCCCACGTTTAATGTTTCTGCTCTACATGTGTTCAAAGACTGCACTGGCAATCGTTATTTAGTGAGACAGGTGTGCCCATGCAAAATGCTTCTCAAGGAAAGCAGAAGTATTTTTCTTCCTTTGAAGGATTACAGTGTTTTCTGTTGCATGGTACTGATCATAATTTTTACCCTGACTTTCATAAAAACTGAAACAAACTAGCAAATTTAGAACTCACACATTGCTGCAGTCAGTCTCTCCGAAGCCAAACTACATAGGGTCAGTACTGCGCTTCATTCATGTTCTTATATTTCTTAATTATTGTAAATAAATTATTCTGATGCCAGGCATCAATTCTGATTCCACACTAGAATTTTGTGAGAATTCTAGGGAAAAACATCCTTTTAATTAAACAATAATCTGGTAAACTAAAGAAACGATAGAAAATACAAGTTAAAATAATCAAGGGTAAATTAATTTCTCTATAAAGGGTATGGGATATACTTTTCTACATAATGACCAAGGGAGATAAAACATCACTCTGTTTTGCTTTGGCTGGTATTTGTTGATCTTGGGTGCAAATCCCTTTGAATTCCACTGAAATAATGAGTGCTTCCCTTCCAACTCCCCCCTCCACACACACACCTTACCAGTGAAGGAAGTGTTAAAAGCAATGATGCATTACTCTTTTTCCCCATATTTCAAACTAATCTTTTTTATGTCTTCTTTTGGCCCAGTTATCACTATCAGCAGTCCTTACTGTTCTCCCATCAAATCCTGAAAAGCTGGTTCCAAACCCTTCATTTGAAATTCCTTCTCTAATGAACATAACAATCACCATTCTACAAGGTGGTATTTTAACACCACGATCCTAGTAACAGTTGAACAGTTCAAATAACTGAACTACTACCAGAAGGAATAAAATGTTGAATAATAGTTCTCTAATTTAGGGCCATGTAAACACACTGAGAATTGGAAGAGGTCCCGTTCTGATGCATTCTGATGTTGCTCAGATAACTAATAGCAGCAAGGGATTAATCACAGGGGACTTGCTCTACCACTATGCCACATGCCACGGCTCCTACAATTTCCACTATGCCTTCTCTGTCAAACTATACCTGCATTTCCGTCACTTTCTAGGAAATGCACAGTAACATAGATGCTACTCGATGTGTAAAATCTGCACTAGAATTCTCTGAATTACACCTTTATGCCACTTGGGACCAGAAAGCCCCATCTAAATGAAGTTCCAGAGGGTACAATTAACCAGAAGTGAGAACTTGTATCAGTCACTATAGCAAAACAAAACCAAAACAAACAAAAATTAGAAAAATAAGAAAAAAAACCCCACAGAAGTCTGGTTTAATTCTGTAAACATTACCTAAGTCTCTTTACAGTCAGAATTCTACTAGCCCAAAAAGGCAAGCTTTATAGCCCTATATTTATCATGTGAGAGACAACAGAAGAGTTGGTTAACTAAAGAGTATTATTCCAATCAACTGGCATGTTTTATTAGAAATCTACAGAGAAACCAACGTTAAACATAATGCTGTTCTTTTGTGCTTCAGAGCAGACATTCGTAATTGCAGCCTGTAGATCAAGTTGCTGCTGAAACCAGTAAATGGATTAATGATAACAGGCTAATTACTTATTTCCAATTTACTCTACAGGGGGGAGATAAAGTAGATAGTAACAATAGGAATCCATCCTATGCAGATTTATTACAAGTTTTTTCTACAAAAAAGGAGTTAATTAAGACCTTTCCTTCAGGAACGATGCTGCTTAGTGGCATGGAACTCTCAGCCAAAGAGGAAGAGCTGCAAAAAAACCTGAGCAGTCAGACAGTGTATTCAAAGACAGAGGAGAAAAGGATTAGGCATCAAAAAGCATGATCAGGGGAGAGTAGAAGTCCTGAAAGTGAGAATAAAATGGAGCTTAGAACGTGTTACACTAAACTTTTATCTCTAATAAGAACACCTGCCAGAACTATGGCAGTGAAAGCTGCATTGCGGGCTTTTTTTCATATGATCCATTTCTGTACCCAATAGAGAGATGTTAAATGATCACAGAAAAGAACAGAGCTGGCCAATGGAGCCCTTTTGTCAAGTCTTAAGCCAGTTTCAAAAGTATTTTGCCTTAAACCTCAGACAAAACAGGATATAATTCTACAATTCCACAATTTTTTTGTTTCTCTTCCTGCTTCAGTTCCTCTGTATTATCATAAATTTCCCTTATTCTAGTAAAAAAGCAAACAATCCCAAAACAAGAAAGATTATAGCTTTAAAACTCTAATTTTACTCACAAACATGACATCTTATTGATGTCTGCAGCAGTGAACCAAAGACCAAGTAACTTTACTCATGATTCAAGAATCTAGAATTTCAATGGAATAATTAATCATTTGGTAGCGCCTCTAGCAAAAACAACCCAGCACATTCAATCTGTTCAAGCCATGTCAAAGGTACAGTTTTAGGTTGGCTTTTTGCCTCTCCAAACTGTCATCTTACTGAAATACCTTGAGCAGCTACCATGATTCAGCTGTCACATAGATCTTCTCTATAATATTCCCAGTCATATTGGGAACACAAGTTCAGTCCTAGATATTGAGTTTTTTCTACTAAAATAAAAAAGTCTAAGCCACTTGTGCTCGGAAACACTCAGAACATGAAAAAGCCTTTATAGAAAAGTGTACCTTAAAATAGTACTCTGCCATTTCCACTGCTAAAACTTAAGTAAAGCCTATTCTTTTTAGAGAGGATTTTTCTCCCTTTGATAAACAGAGTACATAGAAGTCCAGATTAAGTGCTATCTGTATTCAATAAGACTCTAATACGTAGGTCTGATGATGTCAATAACCATTCAATTTCCCTCTGTGTTCCAAAATAATTCATCACTATGAATACTTACAGACAAAGCAAAACTTTAAAAAAATCTCAACCACTTATTACTGATAACTTTGAAAGATAAAGGCTGCCCATTCCAAAAAAATGCACTTTTTCCTTGTATACATTTATGTATATATAAAAATTTTATTTGCTGCAGTAAAATGTAAACATGTATATAATTCAGCCTCATTCCTTTTCATCTCTTAGCTCACTTAAATCCTGGAAGCTGTCTACATGTTAGCATAGTCTGGTCAGATTATTTGTACTTGGATGGGGGAAACAAAGTTATTTCTGAGGCAAAACGGTAGGAAGATACCCATAGACCCCACTGCTCAAAAAAATCCTTTGGCAACGGCAACTGCAGATGCTGTCATCACTTTAGGGGTCTTTGATTGCAAAGAGCAGTTTAGCACAAGAAGGGGCTGGGGGGAGGAAGGGAGACAGGAGGCGGGGGGGCAGGCATTGGGGAAAGCAGAAAGATGCTAAATTTGCATAGTCCTGAACTAGAATTAGACAATAACATTTTTTCTTGCTTTAAGACCGTTGCTTCTTTTTCTCCAGTTCCACAGGAGGTTTAATCAAGCTGGAACATAGAAGATAAATTGCAGGACCGTCGAAATGCAAAATATCCTGACCTCATTGGCAAGGAACACCAACTATTCACCTGTCCAGTGGAAAGTCTTCAGACAGCTGGATCATTTATTTTTAACTATCATGAAACAGAACCAAGCAGAAAGCAACTCCTGGTGTATCAGAAAGTGAAGTAAAATCAAATGCTTGATTACATTTTAAGTTACTTTTATATCCAAATAGACTTTACATTAATATCTTCTTCTGTAGAATCTTTTCCTCATCATTTTTCCTCATACTACCTTGAAAGAAAATGCTACAGGTTTTATAAGCTGATAATTTTTCACTTGGATAGACATCTCTGGAAACTGGTGTCAGAGCTCTGTTCAGCTAAATTTAAGTTTAACCAAGAGTTTAAGAATAAACCCTAATAATCAAGGTCTTCTACTCAGTTACTTTTCAACTTCATTTATATATCCTTGTACACTAAATCCATTTTTTGACATTTGCTCAAAATGAAACCATGATGAAAGTTGTCACTGGGGTAAAAGTTTGGTAACTACATGCTTACCTACAGAAGAAAGCATGCTTGCAGTTCTTATTGTATCAAAATTCAATTGCATGAAAGAAAATACCAGAAGTCTATATTGTTACTGATACAGAGGTACATTTTTTCTGGTCCTGAAGCCTGACTCATTGCAAGCATTGGATAAAACCATTCAATAAATAAATGAATGCACTCTAGCTAGTAATAGATATTATCCAAATATAGCATGCTTTCACCCACCAGTATTTAATTTTTTTTTCCCCGAAAAAATTATGCAAATTTCCACAATAGCTTAAGCAAATTAGGCTGTTCAGAACATCAATGATATTGCTGGCTCTTACTCCTCATTGGGAACCAGAAAAATCTAAATTTACATTACATAAGAAAAACATATCAAATGTGTGCTTATTTAAAAGTTACCCAAAAAAAGAAAGCACTGTTGGTGTTCTGATTTGAACTTAATAACCCTTTTGACAGTCTTCCTTCCTCTGAACAGCACATTACATTCTTAATTCAAACTTCTATGTTAAAGCTGAATAATTTCTGGCACTTTATGTCTGGTGCCTTGGATTTTAAGTGCTTTCTGAGATAGCTGGTACCCACTTGAAGAAAGTTTTGTATATAGAGGTCAGAATAATCATGACCGCTGGCATACCTCAACATTTTTGTCTAGTAAAATGTAATCATTATTAAACCCAAATGCATTGTGTCTCTTAAAATATCCTTAGCAGACTGACCTGCCAGTTTTTTTATAATTAGCATATATTTGACAGGGAAGCTCTTGTTTAGAGATCAAAATTTTTTAATGTTTGAACAGCTTTTATTAAGTGAGTTAACACAAACTGCCTGTGAACAAAGGTATCTGCTATAAGTTTGCTGACAATTAATTTAGTTTCACTGTGTGCATGGTTCCAGACAGAGATGCCCTCCTGGCAGTTTTTGTCTGGATTTGGAGCCAGAATCCCTGGTTGAGAGAACCAGGATGAAAGAATATCTGGAACACAGGCTGATATATATACTGAGATGATGTCACCATTCATTGATGACCTCGTTATTTACAACTACGATCATGCTGTTGAGAGAGGTTTGGAAAAGAGTCCACAGAGTGATTCATCTTCTAAACTTACAGACAGGGAGGGGTACCCACAGTTTAAACATAGTTCAAGTACAATGTAAGAGCTTTCATTTTCTGTGCTGTTACAGAAGTGATTGGGATTGCGTGATCTAGGGAGAAAGTGTCTTGCATATAAAAAAGAAAGGGGGGAGTCTTTGAACCTACTTTTTCTTGCCATTCTTCAAAAGAAAGGCTGAAGTCAAACACTGTAAAATGGTTGGATCCAGTACAAAAAGACCAGCCCACACTGGATGCCCAGGGAAGAGTATAGTAGGGATAAGCAAAGGGGGCTGCAGTTTCCAGTAGCCTTCAGCTTCAGGAGTTCTAGATCCAGATAGAGAATCTATGTACTTAAGAGCCATTGAAAGACCTTTATAAATTCCTCTAATAGCTTTTTGAGTTTGTGGAAGCCAAAATTCTGACCACACTACCTTCATCTGGTATTTATCAATTCTCATTTTCGGAAATATCAGTTATTTTTCACTCATTTTCTCTTATGCTGCTCAAACTCTTGCAGATTTCTATCACATCACACTTTTCCAGTCTTTGTAGACTTTCAATATTTTTGTTTAGCCTTCCTTTCCAGCCTTCTCTAGTTCTAACATATCCTTTTTCACATGAAGAGGATTTGAACTGGCAGAAAATTAAGAACATGGATGAGCTGCAAAATAAAACTGTCACTAATGTTCTCTAGCTTGTTTGTCATTCCTTTTTGCCAATTTTTAAATTTTTTATCAGCTTTGACTGTACTGAGTGTGCAAACTGACATTTGAGTAGAAAAATACATTATAACCCCAAAACTTCTTTCTGCATGCTAACAGCCCAGTAAGACAATAGTCCAGCCTCCTGCAGGTACTCTGAGGTACCCAGGTACAACCATGAATGATTGAAAGGCTTCAAAGATGACACTTGACCCACAGAGCACTCCAGATTACAAAATAACACGTATAAAAACAGCACACAATATTCTCTTGCGACTATCCTGTAACAAATCTCTAATAATCCTTTATTTCAACAGAGAACTAAACTGTTTTACCCAACTACTCTCAAGCAAACCTCAGTTTTAATGGGAATCTCTTTGCAACACTGGAATGCAAACAAATAATTTCCTTCTTGAAGCCTATACTGCAAGTCTGTTAGTGACAGTGCAGTGCAACACACTACATTTGTTTAAACACCACAGCACACCTGCCTTCTCTGTTTATCAAAAATATATCTACTACATCTTAGTAGAGCACACAAACAGTTCAGACTAATTTGTAAGTTTCCAAATGAATTAAGTTGTTTGCATGATATTTTGAAGCCAACACTGCAGGCAGATTTCCTAACTCAATATTAAAACCACACAAGCTTCATCTGAATTTAATTGCTCTTTAAAATTGCAACTATACTAAGCTAATTTTACAATAAATCATCGACATTATTCATATATTTCCATAGATGGCAAACAACAGAAAAGTATAACATCTTTATAATGAAATAGAAATTAGTTTCCTTAAGTTATTTTCTTAACTTATTAAAATGAACAAGAAATTTAATCCTATCAAAGTCTTTTCACACTTTTCCTATTAAAGGCTACACCAGCATGGTAGCAACAATGAAAAATTCTTACACCAGCCCATTCATTATAACTTTTTCACAGTGATTTTTCCTGAATAAGACCTGCAAGACCGGACGTGATTTAAATTTTTTCCACCTATTCACCAACCTCCTGGATTACATTATGGCTGTCCCATACAAAATACACTGGAAGAAGAGTGTAAAGAAGAAGGTACCACAAGACTTTCAATCACACTGTTCATGGAAGCAGCAGCTATTCATAAGATACACCCAGAGAGAAAATAGTTTAACAGTAGGAAAGCATTAGCTTTAACTGAAAAAGTAAGCATGTGCCATAGGTTTTTCAGGCACAGAAAAACTATTTTTCCTTTATACTGCTCCTGACCACTTCACCACCAGTGAAAATAAAACATCAACTTTTCATTATTAAACCCAAAATAATGGTTTTAAATAGAAGAGTCAGGAGCATTTCTGTCTATAAACGGAGAGCATTATCTAAATTTCTCAGAAGTGAGCTAGGGAGACTGATACGAGACCTGTGAAATCTCAAGAACCCACTCAAAATAGGATTCTTCCTATTTGTTACTCCTTAAAATAGGATTATTTGAAATAAAATATTTTCAAATATTTTAGAAATAAAGTTATTCTGCTCAATTGGGTAGAAAGACTGCATTCCTAGATGGCAAAACAATCCTCTCTTGAAATATAATGCCAGAGCTATATTAGTTAACAGTTTTTTTAAACAAAAAAATGCCAATCAAAACCGAAAACTACTGAAAAAAAAAACCCAAACAGAACAAAAATCAGGTTTCTGTTATCTTTCCTAAATAAAAGACCTCAGTTGATTACCTAGCAAGTNTAGATAATAGACCTCAGTTGCTTACCTAGCAAGTAACATTTTAAGTAACCGGAATACCAGTAACCTTGGATGAAATAGCAAAACCACGGGCTTTCAACTCATTGTTAGGTAATAACAGGAACTAGTAGGCAGGGGAAAACATCACCGCCTGTATATGTGGCTTCCAAAGTCCTTCAGTCTCACAGTGCAGATCAAAAGGCTCATGAACATACCAGAAAGCAAGATTCTGTGCAGAAATCTCAGCAGATCTTAAAGTGGACCAGAAGCAACATGGGGGGTGGGGGAATGCCTAGGGTTTTTTTCCTATTTATTTTACTGTGCCAATCAGCACAGCAGCTAGAGACTTTATTGTGTATGTGCATATAATTAAAGTACATAAGGAAAATCTCTTAAGCACACCAAAATTCACATCTCCTTAGATAACAAAAGAAGGACCTCTTGTAGCTCCTAAGGGGGTTGCTATAATAGCCTCCTTTTTATCTATCAACACATACGTATCAAAGGCTCACATTTTAGTCAGTTTGATACAGAAGCTTTGACTCTGCTTAATAGAAAAGAGCATTTACTGAATCTTAACTCCCTTTTGCTCACTTTTTGTAAAAATTGCCTCTGATCTGGGGGTACTGTAGAACACCTAGAGTAAGACTGTCATTTAAACATCCTGCATTCAAAAATTCAAAGTTGAATTTTACTCTAATCTCATTGCTATAGCAGAAAAATGAAATTTTTACAGAAATAAATTAATGTTGCTAGCACCACAAGAATATAATGCCATTGATAGGTATTCAATTTTGTCAGTTTAGATAAGGTTTTATGCCCTTATTAAAAAAAAAGATTTCAGGTAACTAGAATAAAGGCTAGGAAAAGCAATTCTTTAACTGAATTCCATGACCTCAAAAAACCCCTGTGAACTAGTTGCTGTTGCTTCTACAGCACTACATAAAGTAGAGCAAAACCAAGAGCAGCATTAACAGATAACAGACTAGTCCCCTTCCCAGTTCTGATGCCAAACTTAATTTATTCACAAAAAATAAAAACACCAAAAAAATAATCACATGGTTCATAAAATCTCAAGCAAAGCCAGGTTCTACTGTCCCATATTAACAGGTACTTCTGCAACACATTGCAGAAATTTTTCTTTTACATCAGAGTGAGTAATCTTTGCTATCAAGCTAAACATTGAACATGCTTCAAGACACACTTTGCACATTGGGGTATTCACATGTGATTACAACATGAACATTAAATAAGTGAAGGTCTTCTAAAGTGCCAGAAATGGCCCCAGAAACCTCTGCAAGCATATCCACTTTCCAGTGCATAACAGCCATACAGGTCTTCTAAAAGACATTATTTCCCCAACAAACCTACACAGCCTGGGATATCCATACATTTGGTCACAAGGCCTGCAAGCAGAAGCCCATCCCTTATTGTTTGAACAATATTACAGCTCATCAGGGTATTTGAGACCCATTTTAGACCTTTCCCAACTGTCAAAAAGCACACAGGGGAAAAAAAAAAGGGGCAAAAAAATTCTTCATCAGTTGTTATAGTACAGCATACACTATGCTCAGACTTAGACATGGTTCCTCTGAATTAATCTGAGGAAAGAAATGCAAAAAGAAATACAATTTCCTTATGAATAATAGAATTATTGTATGTTCCATGGTTTTGTTTTCTATAACAAATGTACAATAACATATGGTATATCTGTTTCATATCTTCCCTTTCTCCTGCCACTATTTCTCTCAACATTCAGTAACACATTTATATTGGTTTACAAGAATTATTTTTGAACTACATATGAAGCAGCTCTACTGTCATTCCATGAACATGATTGTCATGGTTTAACCCCAGCCAGCAGCAAAGTACCACACAGCCACTCACTCCCCACCAATGGGATAAGGGACAAAGTTGAAAAGTAAGAAAACGCGTGGGTTGAGACAATGATAGTTCAATAGGTAAAGCAAAAGCTGCATACACAAGCAAAGCAAACCAAGGAATTCATAAGACATTCCCCTCCTGCCTACAAATGTCTAGTGAAATATTAAGTTGCCTAAACCAAAACAAAGACAAGAGACCAGAAGTCGTATTATCAAATACTTCACACTACTTAACTTGGTAGAATAGAATAGAAGCTTGGTTTTGCAAACAGTCCTACACTGTACTTCACAGGGAAAGTTACGGCAGGGAAAGAAGATGACATCAACAGAAACAATAGTTCTAACTTAGTTAGGCAAA
Organism: Zapornia atra; assembly: GCA_013400835.1. Lineage (NCBI taxonomy): Eukaryota > Metazoa > Chordata > Aves > Gruiformes > Rallidae > Zapornia > Zapornia atra. The sequence continues at coordinate 17,094 of VZTU01004573.1, read as the reverse complement.
TCCTAGTACTTATTCAGATCTCTACCGAGATATATTCTCCAACTATACAGGCAACCTTAGGCACCAAAGCTCTGCTAAAACATCTGTGAGGCAAAAAGCATGACAAGAGAGCTGGAAGAAAGCACTGAGAAAAGAGCATTAAGGAACTGAAAACTGGAAAAACATCATTAGCTGGCAGTTGAGGTGGGAAAAATAGATAAGCACTATTAACTACAGGGTGGACTTAAAGATAGAAACAACACTGAAAGGATATATAGAAATGCATACAAAAAGAGCTCACTGAGAAATAATAAGCCTAGGGGGAAATAATATGGCAGGTGTTGAGAGTAAGAGGCAACTGGGGAAGCAAGATGGGAGTGGAGACAAAGCAACAAATACACAGTAATCAGACAGAAGACAACAGTTGGAGCACAAGCATAAACAGAGAGACCAATCTATTTTTGCATATTTACACCTGCATGCATACATACAGAACAGCCTAGGCAAAAGAGAACCTATAGAGAGAAGCAACTACTAACAGTCTTTTGTGAATCTAATAGTGGAAGATGATGATGTTGTCATTGCATCAAGACAATAAACATAACCAAAAAAAACAACCAACCAAAAAATCTTAACTTGCCAAAAATATTTTTTTCTCTAATCTGTCCAAGAAAATCTAAATACTTCTTAGCAGCTGTCTTTGCCTATGGGCTTTAGATCACACCACACAATAGGGCATTGATTGGCAAATCTGACTATCACTTTGTTAAATAAATAAACATTCCATAAAAATAATGCAGTGCTAACATTGAAATGCCAACCCTTTTCAATTCTTTGTGAAGGAGATGGTAATTTTGCTGGAAAGAGAAGGACTGAAGGTAGTTAGATCTGGCACATTGAAAATTGGCACCGGAAGTTGAAAACGCTCCATTTCAATTTTGTTGCAGAGAAAGCTGAATCTATGAATTAGATCACAGACTATAAAGTAGAAGCTAAAGGCGCATTTAACTCTCCAGCCACTTTGCCACTATAGAGCCTGAATAGTTTCCTCTTGGACCAATATATTATTAAATACATTTTACAGCATGATGCAAACACCATAAATTAATAAACAATTCCATCCCTAACTTGTGAGGCACTCTTACATTTTTTTTCCCTGCTCTTGCTGCATAACCACCAAATGTATATTAAAAAAAATAATTCCTCATCAGGAAATGGTTTAGGCACCTGTTGAGAGAATACAATTTCATTTCCAGGAGGAAGAGGATTTTTTAGACATTCATTAATTCAACTGACATAACACTGATGTTATATCAGATATCATACTTGATATTTTGATAGGAGTAAAACATAGTAGTCTATGAACTGGACTTCTGACAAAGAGTAAGTTTTCCATATAGGCCATTGGCACTAAACTGAAATATTAAAGCATTTTTCCGTATAACAAAGCATGCAAAGTTCTTTTTATATATAGAGAGTACACCTTTATATATCTTTAAGCAGAAAATAAGTCCCATAAAATTATTTTTATAGGATGATTCAGAATGCCCAATAGAAAAGCTTTTAAAGAGAAATCTATAAATAAAATCTCAGGTCTTCTACAGCTCATTTTCCAGAAAGTTTTTATTTTTATTGATAAAAGGGGAACTGGGTCACAATTTCCTCAGTATTGTTTTGACAGCAAGTAAACAAGGCACCACTAACATTTAAAATGTAATCAATTAGCTACTTTCTTCTTCCTGGTTACTACACTGCTACATTTTCATGACTCAGAGGTTAAAGGATATAAAGTAAGTATTGAATCTCTTCAAAATTTATGTTTTCCTTTAGGAGGGAATTTTGCAAGACCTTAAAACAGTTTCACAGCACAAATTCAATAGCTAAAGTTAGTGAGATCTGTTGCCAACTTCCCCAGGCATTTTCCACTGTCTCCCTTGAAAGTATTAAGCACAAGCTTGGACAAACTAGTTTTAAAATTAATATTCTTTATCTCAAGGAAAGTTATATCAAAATACATTACTTGTACAAACAGTGGCTTTGTGTGAAAAAATCTCATTCCAGTTCAAGGAATGAAAAGCAAGGGACTTCATATAATCCTGCTTTCTTAACATTTTTAGTATCAAGATTATGTTCATACTCCAGATTTACTCAGAAGCTACTTTACAATTAGGCTACATTTTTTCTTTTACCAAAGTACAAGCAGCAATTAAAGAAGGCATTTAAAATTACAAAAAAATCATGTTCACAGTTTTTCAACTTATTTTATAGAAAATATTTATAGCTTTATTAATATTTTTAGATCATAGCCCACATCTCAACTTACACTCAGTAGTAACAGCAATATTTCTCCTCAACCATAAGCACATTTATGTCACCAACTTCTGTGCACAGTAAGAATGATATAAGTAGTCTCGAGGTATAGCAAATTCCATTTTAGGCATGCATCTAAAATATAACACAATCTTCTTCACAAAAAACTTAACTGCTTAACTACATTTGTAAAAAGAAATGTTCCTGTAATCATGTTATGAACATTTTTAAAGGTAACTGATCAAAACAGCCACTCAGTATTTTCTGCATTTCAGATGGGTCCTATACCACCAATTTTCATGGTAAGGTATCACCTCCTTGCCACCATGCCTCCACAATATCCAGAATATCTCAAATCGAGGCAGGCAAAATCCATTCCTTCCTTGTGAAACCACCTTCACAAATAACACAAACCCTCAGCTGACATTCAGCTGCTGGCAAAACATCAGCCTGGACACACTCCAGTAGCAGTGTCAGCAGCTGTAAGCTCTGGGCTCTTACCCACCACGCGCAGTGCCTTTGCCAGTGCAACATCTCTCCATGAGGAGAGACACCAGCAAAGCAGCCAAGCATGCATGTGCACGTGCATGCACAGCAAAGTTGACAGCTGAAAGGCAATAAAAGTAGGAGTGATAAAATTTGTTATCAGTAGACCTGACCTCACCCAATAGAAACTAGTTGGGACCATAGCATTTGACCCATCAAATTAGAAACACTTTTCTCTACCTAACAAGATGCCCAAATGAACATTGTAATCTTATTCTAGGGTGTTGGAAGAAGTTCATTATGCATTTTTAAACAATAAACCAAACTGCATTAATATGTTGAAAAAATAAAGTTTAATCAGTACGTGAACTATAAAGCTAAATTTACAGAAACTTTCCCTATTTCATGTTATAGAGAAAATTACTCTTGGGATTAATTTATGTTCATATTCACAACCATTTTTCTAATAGTCATTAAATTATCTTTTATGAATCACCATTCTCATCTAGGCTAAAGCAATTAAGTACTCAATACAGAACAGTAGGTGTGCTAGCACTAATTAATAGTCCCCTCAGGTGAGCCTAGAGTTTGCTTGTGTCTCCAGTACCCCCAAGGTTGGCATTAATCAAGATAAGTATGCTTTCTTGGCATCTCTCTGAAAGTACAAACTAGGCATTTAGGATATCAAGTTTCTTTTCATCACTGTGTGCCCTCACTAGCTTTCCCTGCACTTGTACTGAGGTCAGCTGTGGTGCTACATTTACTGGTAACTAGCTTTTTACCTAACTACTTCTAAGTGCTTCCCATCTAATCTACAACATTAAGTAGTCATTAACAACATGATTTTAGAAATCTGAGTTAATCTCTTCACAAATTTGACTACTTAACTGATTTGTCAGAAGACACATTGGATAAAAATCAGGTAACACAAGAAACAAGTGGTATATATATATATGGCACTGAAAAAAACAGTTAAGAGCTAAGGAGAACCTCTGAGTTCATACCAAATCCTGAGAAAGCAGTACTGGCTGTTTCTGTTGGCCAGCTACATTTTTCCTCCCTAAAAATTATTATCCCATCAGTCCACAAAAAACTACTAGTAGATATTTTTTTAATATTATTTGTTTGAATTTCTTATTATTTCAGACTCTGCCAGAAGGTAGTCCAAGGAATCCTTCCATACTGAGCAATAAAATTTATTCTCCCTGTGAGTTCTTGGTCATTTTGCTTGTTCTTACAAACAACATTTCAACTTAGTTTCAGAAAGATGTTCAAGTTTTCCAGTTATGCTACTGATAAATGTACTATGTATAAACAATTTTTCTCACGTTTTTAGTTTGCTGTATTAGTTTTATTCTATAAAACTCTACACCTGCATGCACAGGTAGAAAGTTGTAGTAACAAAGAAATGGCTTTAAATCCTTTCCTGTTTTCTCTGTATAATTAACAGCCAGAAGAATATTGGAAGTCTACAGTTTTTGCTTTAGTTCATTAATTCAAATTTTTCTCAGAAATAACATGCAAACTTTAAAGAGCACTTAGTAAAATCTCTACATTCTCATGTAAAAAAATAAAAATACAGTGGCAGGGTTGTGAATAAAAGTTTGGTATGTCTTTATAGAGCGTGCATATCTGTAGCTTTTTTGTTTTCCTAAGTCACAGATGGAGTCACCTTTAAAATACTCCAGTTACTTCCAAATGTAAACCTGGGAATAAGAAACACGGTAACTTTGGATTAAGTTATATCCTAACTTCAATATATGCTTTTTAGGAATTTAGTTCAGATATATTCTATTACATCAGATTCAAAGTAGATGTAAAAATGTTTGCATTATCAGATGCAAAACTCTGCAGATGCTGTTGTTATCAACAAGTTTAATTCCAGAGAAACTGTTCATTTTACAGGCTCCTTTAGAGGATGTCATGGGCCTGACTGCATATTCAGTGTCATCACTGTTCCAAAGTGTTCACAGGTTTCTAGTAAGGAAGACAATTTTAGATCTGCACATTTCACGATGTGGATGCTGCCTTGTATACTTGCTCAGTTCCAAAGATAATAGATCTGCATTTTCTTCTAGGAAAAATAAAACACCCATCCCATCTTCACTTTCTGTAACTGTTTGATGCAGCAACTGCTCAAGCACAAGACATTGTAAAGATTTAAAAATTTTGTACAAGGATGCTAACGAGTTTCAAAAAACCAAGATCTTCCATCTCCTAACAGGTTAGAAAACAAAAGTGGTATGGTACACAGACAGGGTGGAGGGAATCAAAGCAAAAAAACAAACTACACAGATTGCAGCAGTCAATCTTCAAACTACTTGTGTGCCAAGATATTTTTACTCTCACAAAGAAGGAACCAGGAATTGCCAAAGGCTGCCAACTATCTAATGGAAGCAAAGAGCATTATAGGTACCTAAGAGTCAAAAATCGCCAATGTAAAACTAGATTTCAGTTAACAGACATCTGAAATACACTTCTATGATATTCTGAGGAGTATTAGAAGACATATCTTATTATTTCAGTCCATTTCATTGCAAAGAATTATACATCACACTTACTTTATTAACATATTCATGTTTCAGCTTACCAAACACAGCAACTCGCCATGAATAAACAGATAAGCTGTAAGGGATGCAAAAAAGCATTACATCCTCCAAAGCAGCAGCTATTCCAGACCTTTTGTATGTTTACAGGTATTAATGGAATTATCAAGGGGAAAGGTAATTATGCTCAGGCATAACTCAAGGGTTAGTCAAAAGAAAAGTGGTCTTTATCTGATTAAGACTGAAAAAAAATGAAGCAAAACATTCCTTTTCTATCAGCATATTGAAAATTTCAACATATGGGCTATTCTTCCAACCATTTTTAAATTGCTATGTCTCAGCATCTAAAGAGAGAGCCAAAAAGGCTCATTTGTGGGAAGCATTTCCAAATTTACTTCTTGAATTTTCATTAGAAATAAATGGCCACACTAATTTGATATTTCAAGTATATACTTTAATTTATATTCACTCATGTTGCCACTGTTTGTTAAATATACTTGTTGGACGCTTAGACAATAACTTCATGCAGCCATGAAAACCGGACACACATTAAGTCTGCAACAGCTGCATCTTGAACCTGATTGGGAAGAGAATTGTGCATGTTTTATAACTGGGCACTGCTGAGCTACAACAACTCATAAGAAAACACTTCTGAGAAAAGATTCAAGCTTTTATCCTAAAAAAATAAGAGGACCCTGTGTCCCTTCAAATTTGTTAGCATTGAGCTTTGTGGTTCTAAGGGCCCCATCATGCATATGGGAAGGGAAAACCAGTGTACAACATGGTTTGTGATAGCCATACGGTTAAAAATTCCCCCTACTGCCCAGGCAAATCTGACCTCTCTATCTGTTGGAGATGACACAGCATAATAGGATATTCCATACAAATAACTGAAAGAAATGTATACTTTTTATGCTGCTGGAAGACAACTCCATTAGGATAATTAGGAAAAAATCCAATTATTTTACTGGGTTATCATTAATAAAGCAGATAAAGGGAAATATAAGATACCTAAAAGTCATGAGAGGAAATACATTAAAGCTTTGCCACTGTGCAACCAAAAATTTAAATTTCACAGGACCAGGAAGAAAAGGAACTATGACTCTTATCACAGAAGTATTCTTCTGACAATAGGTAGGGAATTCCTGGTCTCTGAATGCCTACTGATTATGGATTTTGCACTCAAGAAAAAAAAACCAAAACAAACACAACATATAAAAGCACTGGGTGCCTAAAAGTTAGAGGAGACCTATGAATGTTTGTACTAAGCTAAATTCTTTTGCAAATATTGGCTGTATTTATATTTTGAAGTCAATATTTCAGTGAAATGACAGAAGATATGGACAAGGTTCTCGAAGTTTAAAAGCAATACAAAGTGAGCCTAGGCGGGGTGGTATCTATTAATATTAATAAATATCATTCTGTTGCATCAAATTTTTGCAAGGTACTTCATCTTTTTACAGCAATTTCCCTTTCATGTCTTGGTTTCTCAGCCTCACTTAAGAGAAACTTATTGGCCCCAAGCTCTGAAGGGAGAGCCATCTACTCATTCAACATGAAGATATTTTATTAAAAGTGAAATAAAATCTACATAAATTTTTGAAGTTGCAGCAAAATTAAATTACTTAGCTCTTCTGTGCTACTTACACAGAAGGAAACTGTTGCCCACAATTCGGAGTAAGTCCACAACTGTTCTAAGTCAACTTGGTTAATTGGATTTTAACAGGAACTTGGAAAAGCGGCAGGCATAGCTTATCAAGCACATTATCTATCAATATGCCCACAGTCTAGCCAGAATAAGAGAAGGTCAAATGACATCTAGGTTGAAATTAATATTTCTACTACAGCCCTGATGCCAAATAGGGTGTAATATCTTTCAAGTAGAGATACTTACATAATAGTCAGATTTTCTTACCTATAAAACTGATCCTGCGAGTCCGATTACTGTGATTCCAGAACATAATCTTCTCCCTCATGTACATACTATGAGAGAAAGTGTTGGGCTGTTTGTACTATAACCTGGTCTTCCCCTACCAGACTGCATGAGTGGTCACCCCCTTTCCTTAATTTTATGACTGGTTCATAACTGCCATTAACAAACTAAGAACTAGAACTGACAAATGCTGTAGAAGGGGGACCTCAAAGTGCATCTTTTCCCAATTTCACTTTGAAGGCACTGAGTTACTCAACAGAACTATTCCAAATCATAAGCTAACCAAAAAAACCCCTGAAATTAACAGTAAGGAACCAGATACACCAAAGAAAAGTATTTCTTGTATTCCTTTAGGCACAATCACCATGCTTGTGTTCTACTGATATGAAACTTCCTGGTTTATATTTTCATAATCAGTGACTATAAATAGTAAAATTTTGAACTTTCAAGTAGGATAATATTAGTAAAAGATTAATAGGAATATTTATTTAGTAAAATCTATAGTAGTCCAAAAGGTCAGATGTGGTTCAGTTTTGCTGATATTTAATCTCTAAATCCTTTAGAGCATAGCAAGAACCCGCACAACTAAATAGTGGGAATCGCTCTGAGCTGATGCAAAGATAATGTGATATTTCACACTAGTAAAAATCAGCCTCAGTCACTAAAGTATAAAAATACTTTTCTATGATTGATGAAGGCAAATCAAGTGATTTGATGGAAGAGAGTCATATTCAAAAGCAATGCAGGAATGCAATTCGTATGCTTAGAAGCTACGAAACCTTTGACAATAGGGTTTCTGAACTTCAGGGTTTACACTAGATACAACAGGCTAAAAGCAGGAAAAAAAAAAGCCCTTCCAGCAGCCCATACAAAATAGAACACAAAAGAAACAGGGTTTTTATTTCTAGAATTAAGCCATCACAATTTTCAGAAATACAGGCATGTGAAACATTTGTTCCATAAAGACTTAGTACAGCAACCACTACAATATTTTAAAGAATCTGTACAAAGAACTGAAAGATTCCACTTTCAATAGGAAACATTACTAAGGCCTTTTATTTTTCTGCATCATTTGGGTTTTGCCGAGCTTACTAAAATAGGAGAGCACTAAAGAAACCTGTAAGACTATGTTCAGAATTACTGAACTCATTGCTTAAATACTACTCAACTTGAAGAGTAGACTGCTGAAGCAAAAGCAGCCACTTTTAATATCTTTCAGTTTTCTGAAAAGTTGTAAATCATCTCAATAACACGTAGGCAGATCACAAGAACTTCTTCATATACAAGAATTATCCATCGGAAATGCAAATTTCAACAACATAGGTGTGCATAGGCAGAATTTTAAACTAAAAGTACTGCAAATGTGCAGGTGTGTATTTGATCTTTATAGCATTTATCACAAACTGCTCTATTTTCTTTAAGAATCTTAACTGGCAATTTGGCAAATGGGATTGTGAACCACGGAAGCACATACTGTTACCTGTACACTACTATAATTGTTGAGCATTGCTAAGGCATCTGCAAAGTTACCACTCAGTTCTCCTGAATTTCCACCTCTTTTCTTTTTTCATGAGTTCGTGGAAGCAAAAGTAAACTTTCCAATATAATCTTTTTAAATACAAAAGAAATTATGGGCATATTTGAAATAGCTTCATCTGTATTTGCTATTAAAGGAAATCATTCTTCTGAAACAACCTGAACAACAGTTTTCCCAGTGTTTCGTGTACAGAGTGGCAGAGTTGCAATAGCTTTTGGTCTAAAACAATTTTACCTAGAAGTTAATTGATAAACAGAAAAGCAAATCAAAGCAGCTTTATAACAACCTATTAGTTGTTAGCCTTCCTGAATTAGGAAGTTCTTTTTAATGGTACGGTCCACACTGCTTGTAGGTATGTAACAGTTGCAAATGTATTGATCTAAAGTTCTTATTTATTTAAATACAAAGCTTTTCTTTGGATCACAGTTTTGATGAAATATAAATCATCAGAATCTGTTATAGGACTCTAGACCTAATGCAACACATAGAAATGCAATAATTGCCTCTGCAGGTAATAAGATTCTCCTGTAACAGGAGGAAATGCAAAACTCATGCACAAAACAATCTCAAAAGGAAACTACTACTTTACTGATTTCATTCAGGTTTTCTTGCTTCATACCTAGAGCTTCATAATTTCATAATAATTTTATAATAGAATCATTCATCTTTTGCATACTGTTTAGGACTTTAGTTATCAATTATAGTATTCCAAGTAAAGAGGAAAGGAACATCTCCAGCCATGGTTGTTTTATAGACCAGTTATTGTCTTTTGGACTGCTTGGGGGGTTGGGGAGGATGACAAAAGTATTCCTTATTTATTAGCTTTATTTAATATCAGTTTTACATCACAGTCTTCCTTACCCTATCCATAGTTTATAACCTGCAGAAATTTTTCCTGCCAAAAAAAGCAAAGTCTGCTTTCAGTATTTAAATTATCTATTTCTTCGGAAAAATTCATGCTATATGCAGCAAGTTAAACAACTTGAACAGGTATCATCTATTTTCTCATATTGATTTATCAGAGAAAGTAAATTGACTCAGCAGGACTTTATCCAGATTCTCAGGAAAGGGATGATCCTCTTTCTTTTTCCCCTTTAACTGTAAAGGGGAAGTTATTTGCCAGTGGGAAAGAAGTTCCACTTTTAAATCTGAACAGTAATCAATTGTTATACTCATTATAACAGCTTTAAAATCTTTACGAAGTCCTCCATTATGTCAACATCCATGTTCCCAGATGATTGCTTGTTTCTGTTAACTGATCCTGCTGTACAGCACTCCAAACTCCATGTACTTACTCATGGAGCACATTTCTACAAGGAAGGGGAAGAGCAAGTGTTTGGGGAAATGTAAGGAAACAAGTCCTTACACCTGAGCTTTTTCTTGCCTGAGGTGTAACTGAAGCCTGGCAGAGTTTTTCTCCTGCACGGTGAAACAGAAGGAAACAGGACTTTTAATGACCACACCATTGAAAGGATCAATGCAGAGGAAACTGTTATCATTTTGGTATTTACATGCCTGAACTTGTCAGTCTGAGAAAATTGGGTGAGTAGCCACACTCAGGAGTACAGTATTACTGCCTCAAGATTCTGCAGACTTCATGCTTAGGAGTCAAAGAAAATGCATAGTCACAGCTGAACAGCAAAACAGGAAAGGGCAGGATAATACGGTATGTGCAAGATCTCTAAATGGTATAAATAAGAGTTATACAAATTGACTCATTCTTCTTGATCACACATAATCCTCCTAGTAGCCTTGTGTGCTGAATTAAAAAAGAACAGCAGCAAACCCTGTTATGTTTTCCAGAATTTTAAACCATCTAGTAAAAATAAAGCAATACAGGAGAGGAAGAAGGTATTACTAAATTTTTCATTAAAACTGTTTCTGCACATGTTAAAATTTCTCAGCTGTTAAAGTAACCATTGAAAACAGATGATTACTTAGTTCTAGAAAACAGCGTATCAAGAAAATAAGCCTTCAAAGCTGAAAGAATTAAATTTGTTGTAGACACTATTAAGCCAGGATTATAAAGAAAAAAAGAAAAAACACCCCAAATATTCCCATGGTAGAAAGAATCATGAAAGACTCATCTTAATCAAGTCACTGGAAAAACCTAACCCTTCAGATTATATCATGATAAAAATAAAAAAAAAAAGAGACATCTGAAAATTAAGTGTACAGGGCAGACACCAAAGACTACATCAGAGCTATAATACATTCTCTTTGGCAGGTCAATAGCGTAATTCCATGGCAAAGCACATTGTACATCACAGTCAAAAAAGTATCAGTATTCACCCTTTTCTCATCATAGAAATATGCAAGTATAAAATACCTAAAGCAGTCTAAATATTATTCTTGCTATCCATTGAGGTATGTCTGAAACAAAGACTGCAGTATAGTACAGATATTCAAGATCTCTTTCAAGAAAGTTAAGTGCCAAAGGCAGTCAAGCCTCTAGCAGAATTTGAGCGGCTGCCAGAATTCAAGATCCCACCTTCATCTCCTACTCTTGGCCACTCAGCCCTCTACTTGCTTTACACCAGCATGACTCTGTGCAAGCCGCCAGGGAAGGGATCCACCTGAAAATTAACTCAGGGAAAGAAACCCACGTCTTTTGTTGCTAATGTAGCATGTTGTGCAGACATACAAATTCTAATGATATTTAGTAGGAAAAGCAGCAGAAGAACCGGCAAGATTGTTGGTCAGCACAAAAATAAAGTGACTTTTCAAGTACTCCATGACCTCTCCCCACTAAGATGCAAAGTCCTGCAGAAAAAGGATGTTATGGCAAAGTTCAGGAGACACACATTTATCAAAGTAGATAATCTTTCAGGTTTGGATATTAAAATAGTGGGAATATATGTGTGTCAGTACCCACAAGAAGTAGAATCAAAAATAAATTTTCTAGACAAAACTCTACTAAGCTGGATCACACATTCATAATTGATGTCCAAATAATAAAAGATTGCCCTGAAAGCTAGTAAGAGTAAACCTTCATCAAAGATGGAAATTCTGCACATGATGGAATTTCTTTCCAAAAAATACATATAATGCCGAGTTTCAAAAATTTTAAGTTACCTAGCAACCACAGGAGGCTTGAAAAAGTACCCTGAAATAAACAATAACATCTGGACAAGAATGCCATTCTCCAAAGCTGGTAGATGCATGCAGCAAATGCAGAGAAAGAAGATTTGAGGGGGTAGAAAAGCAGGGGAGAAAACACCCACACAGAATATTAACAGAAGTCAGGACTAATTTGGTGTAAGGCAAAGATGCCTTCTTATTTCCAGACTACTACACTACTTTATTTTTTTTTAGCTGAGATGTGCTAAAATAACCAAAATAAGAATTTTATGGAAAATTGTGGTCCAAAACATTGTGTTAAGTAGTGTGGGACCAATTTCTTAAATATATTTTACCCCCAAGTTATTCGAAGATCTTAGTTCAAGCATATCAAAGAATAGATTCCACATTGCATATTTGGAAAGAAGTACTCAATTGAACACAACTGGGAAATGCACACCTAGAAAAGATTTTGGAACCACAGGGTTTCAAATATAGTTTCTAACTGGATCGAGTTACCACTTTGAGACCACTGTAACAAAACAAAGACTTTCTAGTTGAAACAAATATGTAAAAATACATTCCTAAAATTAACTTTGTTTTCTCATAAATTCATAAAATCCTTTAATATTCCCATACCAAGCTTAGCCACCCATGGCACCACTTCTCTACACAGAGAAGCACTGCTTTATACAAGATCTGAGAACTGAAAGAGACAATGGCCTATTTAACCTAGAATATTTGTTACCAGTTGCTTCAATTATCTTTTATGGTTATATCAATGTACTTAAGTAAACAAGCTCTTCTCTAAAATATTAACAATTTTTTTTGTTAACTTTGCCAGACCAGAACTGCTTTTGATTCTGCAGTTCTGAAATCAGGATAATGCAGTGTATTCAGATGGAAAAGCCTATCATGAGCATTCTTGTCTAATTGTTCATCAAATTCTCATTCTGACAGCTCTCCCTCTTCAGGGGATGTACTGCTTTAACAGGATGAAGAATACTCTGTTTTGCTTTCCTAAGCATTTTTTGTGATTTCTACTCTGTAGTTCCCACCTCCCTTCCTTCACTCTACAAGGGAGAGAAAACTCTCTAGCATAAGGAAAGTACTAGATTATTCACACACTTAAGCAATTCGGCAGCTCATTTATTTCTGCTTTTCAAACAGACTAGGAATATATAACTATGTTACAAATAGAATAAACATACTAAAATAATAATATAAAATTAAAATAATACGTTTTATCCACAAAAGGGTGGCTGTCTAAGGAGCAATTGTTAATCAGTGGTTCATAACTATGAAAAATGTTTTAAGTTTATCAGAAACTTCCTAATAGAACTTGAACCAGCACACAACACAATGTCTTTCTGAACACGAGTTTTCTAGGAAAAACTTCAGAAAAGCTATACATCAGTTTACACCCTTCAAAGCAAAATACATAGGAAGCATTTAATTTTCAGAATATAACCCCCCACTTCCGTGTTGTTTTTATTACAATTCAAACACAGATTCTGCAGTGAAAGTGTACTCTGTGTAATACTGTACTTGATTAAATGGAAAATTTGAGTCTGGGAAAGAAGCAGACCTTGTTTCAGGGCTTGCTGCTCCTCTGAAGCTGCATCCCAATACGCCTTATGCATTTTCTCTGGTTTCTGCTGACCTTTGCTTTTCTTCTACAGAAACATGATGTGGTGGAGACCTCACAATCTCACTCAATTATAGATGGAACTGGAATAGAAATTACCTCACAAGACCTCAGAGTTCTCCAAGTCTCTAACACTGAAATATTTACATTGATTTGCCTCCGGATTTTCCTTTTGGCAAAAGCATCATTTATTATTTTCCCTTCAGGGTTCAAAGAGCACTTCACATGAAATCTACTGTCGCCTTTTCACATGTATTTTGTTAGCTTTCAATATCATCTTCAAATACCAAGAGTAAGAGCAATAACTACACTGTGGCAGATGCCTAAAGAAATTCAAATAGTAAATATGATTTCCCCATCCCACAGGCCAAGTATTCTAAAATTATTAAATTCAAAAGAGTTATTTTCTCCTGCTACAGGCAAACCAATTTGAACCGAAGTTATCTTCTGTAAAATATACCAAGGGCTCCTGAATGCCAGATACTTTACTAACTCAACTGACAGATATTCTAGCAATAAATTCATGTAGTAAATCATATCTTGAAACTGACAGCTTTTACAACTGACTGACTGGCACCAGAGAAATACACAGTTCTATAGTAAAGAATGCTAGTCACTGAACAGAACAATGACATTAACAAAGTATAACTCCCAGATATATAAAAATTCAGAAGAAAATTGAATCAGTGACCAACAGGTTAAGTCACCATCATAAATTTCCCCCAATCAGAAATGCATCTTATGAATTCAGAAACATAACAAAAGAGAAAGGCTAAGAAGTGTCATGCAAGTTTATCCTTAGATTATGTAATATATAAAAATAATGCTTTGCACCACAGCCAAAAGGGTTGTGTTTTTCAGAAACAGCCTAGAGGCTGGAGTTCCCTATTGCAGGCTAATAGTATATGGCAGTATTGACTGCCTGGTAGATGAAGTAGATAAAGCTCTCAGGAAATTCAAGATGAAAGGACCAAAAGGACCATAATGAAAGAGAATCTCTGAAATAGTAAAGACTACAAATGTATAATGAGAAAGGAATGACTTCTTCCCCACCCCACTTTAGATTAAGGAAAATTCTGAAGAGTTATTTCCAGCACTTTTTTTTAAAACAACTCTAAGACCTCAAAGTTTAAAGGCAGGAAGGAAAACAGTTAACAGAAGCTAAGAGAAAAATAAAAATATCTTTAAAAAAGCACCCCATAAACTGCAGGCACTATTGCCATCAATGGAAAAAATTCAGTCAGGATAGTGTTTGATGTATTATCTATGATATCTGTGAGAAACTGTATTATTCATGAAATTAGACATTTAGTTAAGGTCTTCAGGAGACTACTTATGTTTCGCAAGCCTTGCTTTCAAAATTATTTCCAGCATCATCTATCAGGTTACTGTTTATGTGATGTATCCAATACCTCTCAATAATAACAAAACTTAAAATGCTTCATGTACAAAAGCATTATGTCTCTCCCTATCTCCTTTACATCATTCTGACAGCATAAAGTACCCTACTAAAACGCCTACTGAGGACCAATCCCTAATTTAAGGCAGGTGCTGGCAAAAATCTCCTTATAACTCAAAAATGCAGAAAAGGATATTACTATCCTTTCTAAATGATCATTAAAATGTGATATAATTTTCATACAACATAAAGTATTAGTTTCTACTATATATGTGTATTATCTAAACCAGAACACCACGAAAAAGCTTCAGTGAAGACTAAGCAAATACTTGCACGCTTACAGGGAAAGGGAGATGTTATCCTTGGTTATTTTCTAGGTCAGTACTTACCAAGCTTTTTCAGATTCAAAAACCCCGTGGTAAAAAAAAAAAGTTAAAAATAATTACATTGCTCAATCATGTTTAAACACTTTTGGGTTATTGCTTCATCAAAATTTCCTTGGATATCTACAGTATTACGACTAACCTCATCACTCTTTCCACTCCCTACTACAGACATAAGTAGCCTTTCCTCATCATCAGTAACAGCAGCATAAAAAGCCACCACACACTTTCCGGCATGTCTTGTTCCTTCTGCTTCACACCTATATACCATCATTCCTCAGCAGAGGTGTCTTCTGATTTCAGCCTCTTCCCATTTGACAGAAATCTTTATTTTCAAATTAAAGAAAAAAATCACTGGTGTACTTATTTCATCATGTCTCCAACTTCAGACAATACATTTTGCTCTATAATGAATATTTATTTCACACATTTAAATGCTTGAACAATGTCTCAAAAAAAGTAAAGAAATAGTTTGCACTTACCTACATTTCCATCAATGTACATGAATTTAAATGAAGAAAACAATGAAAACATCCAAAATAAAGTTAAAATCAACAAGCATGCATGCAGCTCAACAAAGAAGTATTATTTTAAAAAAAAAATGAAGAAGGCAGGAAGCAACAGTACAGTGAAAAACAGAAAACAAAGCAAATGAATATGCTAAACCTACTGGCTTTAAAATACCTTAGAATAGACTTTTACTGGTGATAAATACTATATTAAAGTATTTTCAACTAAAATTTTTAAGCTTTTTTTCCCTAAAGAAAAGCATATTTAGTAAAAACAGCGTTTTTTTAATTCTTATTAAATTAACTTTAAAATGTAGTAACATAGCTCAGGGAGCACAGTAAAACATGAACAAAACATTTCTATTCCTCAGGTTCCTAGCTTACCTTTTGGGTGTAGCCTTGTACTTCATAAACATTCACAATAAACTTCACAATCTGTGGCATGGCACACATTTGCACAGAGAAAATGAGACAGGCTGAAAGGTACCACTTTCACAGGACCACTAGTCACACATACACTTTGATCCCCAGTAAGGAATAAAATAGCTATTTGGGAACTCAAACGGAAGACCTAGTTCCTGGTAACTTCCTGAACATTCCATTGGAAACTTCCAGAACTTCAATGGGCATTAAAAAAAAAAAACTTGGAAAGAAAAAA
>VZTU01004572.1:571-10870 GCA_013400835.1 Zapornia atra | reverse complement strand
AAGGGTGTGTGGAATGAATACCCGCCCCCCTCCCAGCCAAGAACTAAACCAACTTGCAAGGAACTGACCGAAGCCCCCATTTTCCCAGTCCCTGCCCCTCCCTGTGCCACAGTGGGGGGGAAGAAGGGAGTGAAATTATGACTAAAGTGAAGTCTGGTAAGAAGGGAGGGGTGGTGGGGGGTTAGAGGTATCTTAAGATCTGATAAAGGAAAACAGCTCATGAAAAAAATGACTGAGAATGCCATTTCCTCCATCCCTGCCCCTCCCCGTGCCACAATGTGGGGAAGAAGGGAGCGAAATCATGACTAAAGTCTGCTAAGAAGGGAGAGTTGGGTGAAGGTGCTTTAAGATTTGGTCACGCTTCTCATTATCTGACCCTGGTTTCACTGTGTGTAGTGTAATAAATTAGAGAGTTTTCTTTCCTTCACTCTGTGTTGAGTTTGTTTTGGTCATGTAATTGATTACAGGATGATCTCTCCCTGTCCTTATCTTGACTCCTAAGCCTCTCAATACATTTTCCTCACTGTCCAGCTGAAAATGGGAGTGGTAAAGTGGCTGTGGTGGGTGTCTGACTTCCATCCAGGGTGAAAACACCATGGGCAGGGACACCCTCTACTAACCCAGGTTGCCCAAAGCCTCATCCAACCTGGCCTTGAACGCTGCCAGGGAGGGGGCAGCCACAGCTTCTCTGGGCAGCCTGTGCCAGGGCCTCACCATGTTCAGTGTGAAGAATGTATTTCCTAATGTGTGATCTACATATATTTTTAGATAATTTAATAGGTATTTGTCCTTGGAACTACAGAAGTTGGTTACTTACCACCCCACTCCACCTGCACCAACACTAGCTGGAACTTGTGTTCCAACTGCCTGGAAGCTAGGATTGGGAATGGAGTCCACTTCTATTTCTGATGTTTGCTTGCGCTTTTTACAGAAAGTTTTCATTGTCATGGCAACAAAAACACAGTTCTAGAGGTAATAATGAGGACTACATGTCACTGACAATACACTTGCCTCCTGTCATGCTTATGGCACAACTACATGACCCATTGGTGCACTTAATGGGCTGTATTAGTGTGTGAAGTTGTATTGATTACAGGAATATTTTAATGTTAATAAACTTAATCATAAACTGAAATAAAGCTTGGGGTTAGATAGGTTAACATAGGAAGACACAGTATGAAACCACTCATGCTCTTAAAGCATGCTTGGCCGAACGCGGCTTGTAAAGACTGCCAGAAGTCCCCTCCTGTAACAAAGCTGGGGGCAGAAGACCTTATGCCCATCTACCCCTCCAAAGAGGGGTCATTTTGGTTTATCTCAGAAGCTGTTGCACACTTGTTGATGAACTAAGCTGACAGCACTTCCAGTCCTGCTGCAGGGGACGGCATCAGCAGAGCACTTACGCTATCATAGCATGCAGCTGCAGGCGGGCTACACAAGTACACTCGATTCTCCGATGGCACTTCCACGTCGTTGTGGGTTGTTATTTTTGTGGGGTGGGTGTGTTATCTTTTTTTCCTTGAGGGGCTTTTAAAAGTAGCCGTTTTCAGCAGCAGCTGAGATGATGTTTGAACCTTCACACCCCGTGCTTCACGCCTGCGCTTGACCCAAGGGGACCGCCAAGGTAAGAGCCCGAAGCCTCACCCCCTCCCCCCCACCTCCCCGCCGCAATGCTCTGCGGGAAGAAAACGAAGCCCAAGCCCCACGTGGAAAGAAAGGGGAACCGGCGCTTTCCTGAACAGCGCCTCAGGTGCCTCCCGGGGCTGCGGTTTCGGTATGCAAAGCCGCCGCAGCGGCACCGCCTCGCCGTGCTCCCTCGGGTCCGGCCGCTCCGGCCCCCATCGAGGAACCGCTGCAGCGTGAGAAAGGCGACAGCCATTTGCGGACGCAGGGCTTCGTAGGGGCCCCTCCTAACCGCTAAGTGCCCCGCTCCCGCTGGCCTCCCGCGGCGCCTCAGCCGAGGGGCGTGGCCGTGGCAGCGCTCCGCCTTGGAGGGGTGAGAGGGCAACATCCACCGAGGGGTCCCGGATGCAGGCCGAGCCGGGGGCGAGCGGGGCCCCGCGCTCGGCCTCGTAGTCTTTTCCCAGAGGGCGCGTTTCTGCCCCTCCCCCGGTGCCTGGTTGGCATGAGGCGGCGGGTGTGGGGTGCAGGTCCCACCCCCGAGGAGGCCACTGCTGCCGCCTGCCCGCGCCCCCGACCCGCGCGGAGGAGGCGGGAACGAGTAACAAAGGGACGCGTCCCCTTTAAGCACCTCCCCATCGCCCCCTCCCACGTGCTCCAGGGGCGGGGATTCCGCCGTGCGTCAGTTCCGTTTCTCTCCTGGTGGAGCGGAGCCGCGCGTGCAGTAGGACGTGAGTGTTGGGGTCCCCCCTCGCGCCCCATCGGGCCCGCCGCCATTTTATCTGCTCCCCCCCGCCCCCGACCGTCGTGGGGCTCAGCTGGGCGCCCCCCGGCCGGCGCGGGGAAAGGCGCGCTGGGCAGCCGCGTGGCGAGGCTTCCCCTTTTCCTCGAGTGCCCGCGGTGCCCTGCGGGAGGGATGCCCCGTTGCGGAGTGGGCTTGGGGCGGGAGGAGGAGCCGCTGTCGAGGAGGAGCTGCCATGTTGGGGGGCAAAGAGGATTTGAGTGAGGGAGAAAATGGCGGCGGGAACCGCCCGGCTGGTTCCCCCCACGCCGGGGTCTGGCCCTGCCCGCTGGCGACCCCTGACCCTTCTTTTTTTTGCGGTGCCGCTTTTTCTCCTTTCCGTCGCCGGTGACCTGCAGAGCTGCTGCTGTCACCCTGCCCTGGGTTGGACTTGGGCGTCCTTTGCCCGCTCCGCCTTTATTCGGACCCTCGCGCTGTTCCCGTGGGGGGCAACACGAGCCATGGAAAGGAGGAATAGGGGAGGAAAATGGCGGCTGGGATCCGCCTACCTGGTGTTCTTAGCTCGTCCTCGCGTGTCTTTCTCCTCTCTCTTACCCTCGTCCTCGCTTGCCCCGTCTCGTTCCGCCCCCGCTCTTGCCCGTGCTTCGGTGTCTCCTGGCGTTCTGCTTGCCAGTTTCTCCCGAGGGGTACCAGCCACCCCCGATTTCTTTTCCTCCAGTTTCCGCCCCCACCTTCCTCCATATTGTCAGTCCCTCATCCTGATGGCAGACCCTGGGGTTATCCCTGCTGGTGCCCGCGCCCTCCGCGTATCAGGGCTTAACCTTGTTCGGCTTTCCGATTGCATGTCTTTGCTGTGTTTATTTTTACGTTGTCCCATTACAGCTCTCCTCTGCCTCCCTCCTGCCCCATATCTATGCTTGCTTCCCCATACCCTGTTTCATTTTTAGTGCTATAGCTTCCATCGTTGTGCTCCAAGCCGTTACCACAGGACTTACCCTACTTTAGAACCACATTGAGCCATTAGTGTTTTGCAGACTGTGTTTTTTTTCCTTTACACTTGGTACGTTTTGCTCTCAGTTTAGAAACACTGCTATTCCTTTTTCTTTCCTGAGACAATGTTGCTTTAATCTTTTCTCTGTTCTTTCCTAGCTGTAGTTTATTTAATACAGTTTCTCCCTGGGATGCTTATTTTCATTCTGAAAGAACAATTGAGCTGTTTATTTATTACAAATTGTTTCTAGTAGGAGGCACGATGTGCAGTACTGTTTCTAACCACATGTTTGCATACCAGATAGATCTAGAAGCACACCTGGCAGCATGCATTCAAGGAAAGTTGAATGTCTACTTGTCTGACAAATGAATAGACTCTAGTGACTTATGCGTTGAAGCTGCAGTGGAAATAAATATTAAATGCAAGACTGTGGTTCACTGTAACGGGTGTGTTTATTCAGAGTTTTGTGTTATGGGTGGGAACTTTAGGTTAATGTATGATGATTATGCAGCAAATCAAACTGGTTGAAATGCCCACGTTACCATATAGATGATGCTGGGGCGTAGTAGTTCTTATCCGTGAATGTAATACTAAGAATTCAACTGGAGGACAATAATGCATTTTAATTTTTTTACATTATGGTTTCTGCCATACCTAAGCATATATAAAAAGTGAAAAGTGGTGAAAAGTTGTCTCTTTATAAACAGTTCAGAAGCTAAACCAATGAATTTAACGCAGTTGCAGCAAAAAGATGAAGAGAGCTATAAGTAGGAAGAGTGAGATTGTGTCTACGATGTGCATTAAAGCTTGTATGAAAAAGCAGGCAAGTCTTTAGGAGGATTTTGAGTAAGATAAGCTGTCATAAACACATTTGAATATGGCTTTCCAGCCAAAATAGGATGTTATCCTTGTATAGCGTTCTCACGTTGCTTTTCTTTTTCTAGAATGCCTAAGTCAAAGGAACTTGTGTCTTCAAGCTCATCTGCCAGTGATTCAGATAGTGAAGTTGACAAAAAGGTGAACGTTGTATGCAGTTTATTACTACTGTATTATCTCTTCTATTTCATGCTGGGGTTAAGGAATTAAATGAGCATTATGTCACAGCATGCATGCTATTCCATATAATTTATCAGACACTTAACCCAAAACGCGCTGTTCTCCCACCCTCCACAGGAACTACAAGAACAAAAAACCTCTTCTTTTCCCAAGATCAGGGTTTGGGTAAATAGGATGCTTTCTGCCTTGTGGAAAACTTTTTTTTCTTCATTAAAGTGCATTTTGCTCCCTTCAGCATTTCCCCTATGATACATGTGACCACAGACTTTCTGGAATTGTGTGCAAGTGATAGAAGGCTTCTGTGTAAGCCGCCCCTGGTGGCAAGAATTTAGACTAACTTTGAGGACAAACGTCCCACCACACATGCATCTTGGTATCTGGATTACTTGTTCAAAAGAACCTCCACGTGCCTTGTCCTCCACGTGCAACTTGCTTATCTTGCCTCTATGTTCTTCTCTGTTTCTTACCAATTCTTGCATTTCCTATAATGCCATGTGCTAGTTTCTCACTTAAAAGCTGAGCCAACCTGAACATCTTTGAGTTGGTTAATTTTAACGTGTTGCCTGTTTAGATGCATAAATTGAGTGATCCCATTTATTTTAAATGTTTAATTTATAAACATGTACGGCTGTGCCAGTCATTATGAACAAAATTAATAAAAAAAAAAACCCAAACCCAGTGATTTTTTTTCTTTTTAAGAAGTGCTAAGTGTTAACAGACATCAAGTCTATTCGTGTAGTATGTGAAGACACTCACTCTCTATTGAATTGGTTCAAGCATAACTTGGTTGCACTTTGCAAGCTACATGCTCTGTCAAATGTTAAAATCAGAGAAAATGGTCAAATTAATTTTTTTATAAGGAAATTTGTTCCTGAAAAGACATAGTCTTAACACCCAGCTTTAGTGGGCAGTAAGGTGCACTTTTTTTTTTCCTGTTATATCCTCCCATATTTGTTGAAACTGTCTTTTAAAGAGATATCCACCATATGGATCTAGCAGGTGAGACTCATTTTTTGCTTGTATTGCTCTTTTTTTGGGGTGGGCACAGTTACTATATAACCATTAGTAGATACAGTAACTTTTTAGCACCTGTAAGTAATGTTGTTTATAGGTGATATTGTATGAATGTTTTAAAAATATGTGTATTGATTAGGCTATCAACAGAGATTTGATGCTAATTAAAAAATCCGATCTCATGGAAGTGATTTCCAGATCTCATCTGTTATTTTTTCATTTTTAGAAGAGTTGTAAGCAGTCCTGCATTTTTTGTTGTTGCAGTTGGTGGAAAGGAAGGTGAAACTTCCATCAGACTTTAAAGATTTTGTTAAAGCTACTGGACCAACGGTATTACTGCGCAAAGAGAGTAGACTTCATGAAATTTATTTTACCTTAATTCAATTCCCTGTAAAGGGTAAACTTCATTGGGAATAGAATTAGGCTAATTTTAAGATTTTAAAAAATTTTAATTCCAGTCTAAATGTACCCTGTTGGACTCCTGCCCTTACAGAAGGAAGGTGGCAATGTGCATTGCACAATAGTAGTTTGTGACCTCTAATGTAGCTTCTGGAATGAGTTGTGGTTCATGCTTTTCTTTTTCTTGCTCCAAGGCAAAGAGGAAAAAGCAGGCAGCCCCAGAAAAACCTGTAAAGAAACAGAAGACTGGTGAGAGTTCAAAAGGTGCAGCTTCTTCTAAGCAAAGCAGTAACAGAGACGAGAATATGTTTCAGGTAAAACTGATGACTCTTAGAGCCTGGTTAAGGTAATGTGTTACATCATATTCAGTATACATCTTAGAGGGTGATCTGAGTATTTTGACAGCACAGCGCTGGGTGTCTTGAAGTCTGGGCCAGAGGGGCTTGTGATGCCAGGCCTGCATTTGAGATGCTCAGAAAAGCCGTTGTCAGGTTTCAGCGGAGTAAAAGAATCTGAGTTGTAGTAATTGATCTAGCCCTCATGCCTTTCCCTGTGGTAACTGTGAGTAGTCATTTTGTCAGTAAATAGAACACTGGCCATCAGAATACTTTAAATATTAGATCAGGACTCTGTCTACGTAGAAATGTTTTAAAATCAGGGCTCTTGAAAAAAGGGTTCTTGGAAACCAAAGTATAAACTCTTTGCTTTTAACTAGGTCAAGGACTGCTTGGCTCCTGTATTACAAGACAGTGTCTTGGAAAAAGTTTTGCATGCTCCTTTGTTTTATGATGCAGGTTTATCTCACTGTACATCCACAGAGATTGTAATTTTTGACATTGTTCTTGATTTTAAGATGGGATCAATGTACATTTTTCAGTAGCAAGATGTATTTGTGAATTCAGGTTATTGCAGTTGCTGGGATTAGCCGAAGCAGTAGCAGTGTCTGCTGAAAGCTATGTGAGAATATATGTAGCTCAGAGTGACCTCTTTTCAAGGGTTTGGAGCAAGACCTAGTGAATGTCTCTGACTAGCTGGCTGGAAAGGAACTTGGATTCTCAGAGACTTTGATTCTTAAGTTTATGACAGGTTATCATCAAGGTAATGCGGGATTTGGAGCACCGCTTTTATGAGGAGAGTGAGTTGCATCTCAACATGAGGAAAAACTTCTTCACTCTGAGGGTGTCAGAGTGCTGGGACAGGCTGCCCAGAGAGGCTTTGGAGTCTCTTTCTCTGGACATACTGAATCCTGTGCAACCTGCTTTAGGTGATCCTGCTGGGGAGGGGGAGGTGGGCTGGGCTGGACTGGACTGGACTAGACTAGACTAGATGATCTCCAGAGAGCCCTCCTACTATTGTGGGATTCTTTGTGGGAGAGGTGCCTTATGAGATGGCGCTGACACCAAGTAAGGCACAAGAAATGGCTTTGGGCTGTAGCTTTGCAAAGTAATATGGCAAAAAAAAAGTTACTTTTTAAAGAGAAGACCTGGTTAACTGATACTGTAATACATGGAAGTTATTTTTAGTGCTTCAGTTCTCACTGTCCTCCTCCTGCATAGCTGGGAGGGAAAGCTTCAATTGAAGGCAATGCCTGGACTTTACATTGAAGGGAGAATGTAATAAGTTCAGTTATGCTTGGGCACACTTAGCACCATCTAGAAGAAATGAGACAGACAGTTATACACTTAGTGAGGTAAACAGAGTTAAGAAACAAAAAACACCTCCCCCCCACCCCCCCAAAAGGCAAGAAACCCCACTCTGTGTATAAGTTTTATGCTATTGCCATGGTTTTGCCCCAGCTGAGAGCTGGACACCACACAGCCGCTTGTTCTTTAAAAAGGGTTGGAGGGAGGGAGGGAGACGAAAACCCAAGAAACCAAAACCTCATGGATTGGGATAAGGATAGTTTACTGGGATAGCAGAAAGATAGATACAGTAACAGGACTTTATAGGAAAATGTATGAAACTAGTGATGCAGTTTCTCACCAAACTGCAGAATTCAGGCCATACAGCTCAGAGTTGTCCCAAAACCGGACTGTCCCCAAAGCTGCACAAAACTGGAGCTGCCTGCTCCTCCCCCCACGAGCCCCCCTTTATGCTGAGCATGATGTAATTGGCATGGAATACCCTCTTTGGCCAGTTCGGGTCACCTGTCCTGTCTGTGTCCCCTCCCTGTCCCCTCCCTTCTTAGCAGGGCAGTATGAACAACTGAAATGTCCTTGACTGCTTGGCAACAACTAGAAACATCAGGGTGCTATCAGCACTGCTCTGGTCCTAACTCCCAAACATGGCATTCCATCTGCTGCTGGAAAGAATGTAACTCTATCCTAGCCAAAACCAGGACATACATCTGTAGTAAGTTTGGAAATTCCAGCATTGGGGAAAGTAGTGAGATTTTTTAATGCTCCCCTGATGGGAAAAAAACCACCCCAAACCTTTTCAGATGAAAGCATTCATCTGAAGTATTTCAGATGTATTTGTGAAAGTATTCAGAAAGTATTCAGAAAGTATTTGTGTGCTTTTGATATCTTTTGATTTTTATTACCTAAGACAATAAAAGGTTGCTAAAAACAGCTAGTACAGGACTCCCAATTAGTCTGATAAGAATAGAATTCTTCATGTTGAGTGTACTAAAGAAGAAAAATTTAACATCACCTTGACCTAAAACATCAGTTTTTGTTAGTCTCTGTCAGCCTTTTAGTTCATCGACAACATTTTTTTAGATCACTTAAGTTTTATGTGAAGCATCATGAAGTCTTTTTTTCATGCTACATCAGATTATCTGTGTTAAGAAGTTAATTAACTGTTTCAGTGTAGAACTAGCATTGTAGGTCTGAGGATACTACTCTTTTCTCCCCCCTTCTTAGAAGAGCGTGGTAAAATCCTTGTGTATTAATTTTTTGGTACAGTTTTGTTTGTTCTAGGATTATTTGTAATACTAGAAACTATCCTTTCTGCTTGCTTATGACAGTAAAATGATCTCTGATGTCCAAGTATAACTTACAGGTGTGGCTTCTTTTGATGGAAAACCAGTCTATAAAGCATTCATAGGATAGTCAGAAGTTCTGTGGTGTCCACATTGTGTCAGGGAGTGGCAGCAAATGATGTGAAACTTAGAGGCTTGTTTTTCTACACCTTCGGGCTGGGTTCAGTATACAGTTTCCCTTAATAAAGAGCTCATTGTGGCAGCTGTATTCAGAAAATTCAGCATTTTTTCAAGATCTACATGTTACTATCTTTGTTTGAGAGTAATAGTGTAATTATATTCTTGAAACTCATTATGAAGAATAGTACACATTTAAGTGGAAGGGAATTAATTCAGTATGAGAAACCAAGTGTATTTTACTTACTTTCGTGTCTTGGCCTTTTTAGGTTTTATGGGTAGTCTAGTATGCTTTGCAATTTCTTAAAGGTATTTGAGTGCAGCTGGCATGAAATTTATCTTACTCCCATTTGTGATGTATTACTAGAGGCCCTCTGAGCAAGCATTATTCATGTTAATGTGGAAAAGTTTAGTGTTGGTATATTAGATTCCTGTCCATGGCGTCATACCAACATGAGCTCTGCATCATGTGCCTTGGTTAGTTTGACAAATCCTGTCATCTATCTATGCCTGATTTGGATAAGACACCTTAGAATACTCTCATTAATACAATATTAATGACTACTCAGAGTGAACTGTATCACATGATTGGGCATTTGCCTGAAATTGTTACTTCGGGTTGTCTGTATGTTGTCCTGCCTCATCTCCTCCTATGTGCCCCCCTCCCCCCTTTTTTTTTAATTTAAAGTTTGGGTTGTTTATCCTTTCTCACTTGTGAGAAATAAGTTCGACAGTTTTACAGTGTAATATCTTTAGATATCATAGGCTCCTGAAAAGTAGATTAATAGCTAAGTCTGTGATGCTCCAGGAGGTAGTCTGGTTTAGCACATTAATTTTGAAACTGAGGTGGTCACCAGTGCACTTCACAGTCAGTTTGCTGTGTTGCAGATACTTCTGTTCACAGGACTCTTTATTGTGCTCCTTCTAATGCTGTACTCACAGTTACCAGCTAGGAAGGCAGGGTGCTTTTCTGCTGTTTCCATTTCCAAAGTGTGTATCAAGACATTCCACAGTGTTTAATTAAGACAAACTGAGGTGAGGGTGGTTGTTGAAACTCTTACAGGAAGTCAGTTACATAGCTGTGAAAGGAACCAAGACACAGTTCAATGCATTTTATTCTAAGAAATGGAAAACTGGAAATAATGCTTTTAATGTCTTCTCATTTGTGTAATTCAGTAGGGTAGTATAATCTAAAGTTCTATAGTATTTAATAAAAAGCATATGAACTTTCCTATAAAGGTTGAACTGTGTGATGTCAGTACAACCCTTGCAACACAACATGACTGTGACTGCAGAGATAACGAAGATGTCTTAGATCAGTGGAATTATTCTAGGACTATCAGATGCTGCATGAAAAAATTGTTCAGAACTTACTGT
>VZTU01004571.1:330-11090 GCA_013400835.1 Zapornia atra | reverse complement strand
CCCCCCCCCCAAAAAAAAACTGCACCAGGATGGTCTCAGCACCCCAAAACCCTACCCTAGGGGCTGGGAATTCCAACATCCCTGTTTGCTGGGGGTTGGGGATGCTGAAGCATGCAGGGAATGGTAGGCCAGCTGTGTGTAGAGGTGTCATGGCTGCTTGTGGCCTCACGCTGGTGCTCAGCACCCACCCAGGAAAGGGCTTGAACCCCCAAATTTTACTCCTGGCTTGGGAAAGGGCTCTATTAAAGCTTTTCCCTCTCCTCCCTGCAAGCCTAGGGATCATTCCCTGGGAGCAGTGACCGCAGGAGAAGGTGCTGCTGTGCTGATGATGCTCCAGCCAGCATCCCCCCTCGACTGGCACTGCCGTCCTTTATCCCATCCTTCCCAGCACCCCAGGAGCTGGTGGGGGGGTGACCCCTTTGTGCACATACCTCTCAGGTGAGGGGCTGGGTCGGTGGTTTATCCTCTGCCGCTGCCGCCTTCGGCGCCCCTGTGAGACCCCCTGCACCTCCTCATCCCCCTCTCCCAGCGGGGTCCTCGCGGGTGGCTTCATCTCAAGAGCAGCAGAGGCTCCAGGAGCAGCACACCTATCACGAGACACACCGTGTTACCCACGTGCAGATGGGAGAACGCCTCTAAACGTGGTATTTTTAAAGCATTTTCTCACCCAGCAGGAGCTCCCAGCTCCTCTGCTCAGCGGGGATGGAGCTGTGGGGAGAGGAGGTGGGAAGGCCCACTGCCATCCAGGAGGATGCTGCTGGGATTGCAGTGGGCACGGAGCAAGGAGAGCGAGGGATTTATTACAAGCCCCATTTCTGGGTGGTGCTGAGGATGGAGTATCCCCACTCACCGACCTGCTTCCCTCCCGTGGGGTGATCCTTGCTTGTGGGGCTTGTGATGTGGGTCATCTCCACAGAGAGAAATAAGTTGGCACCCACTTGTCAGTGAGAGCACCCATGCACAGCGGGAGCAACCCACTGTGCTCCTGGAAGCAGTGAGCCCCTGAGCATGCCTCTGGAAGCCTGAGCCCCTGAGCATCCCTCCCCTGCCACATTGCCTCTGAGAGAGAGAAATCTGAAGAGGTTTTCCCAAGTCCAGGGGAGCTTGTACACCTTATTGGAGCTGTTTTTAAAAATCTGAGAGAGCCAACACTGAGCCTGGAGAGCCCCTTCTCCCATCCCAGGAGGCAGCAGGGGCTCTCCTGAAGGATGCATCTCCTTGGGGGTCATGCCCACAGACACGCAGATATGGAGAAAACCGAGATTTTTAAATAATCTTTTTGGCCAGGAGAAATACAGGAGAGGTTTAAGGGGACTGGTTGAAGCCTCACACGCCTGCGTGAGCTTAGGGACCCCAACAGCAAGGGAGGACCCATCACCCATCTCCCAGACTCTGCTCAGCCCTGATGGAGGTGCCAAAACAAGCCCGTTTCATACCCACAGACCGGGAATCATCCCCAACACTTTCTGCCCAGGGGCCTGGGAGCCCCAGCACTAGAGATCAGCCAAACTCATCACACCAGTGAGCATCCGAGTTTTCCCAAGGGCAAAGCTGCTGAGTGCTCGCTCCATCCCAGCCACAGCAGACCCCTTTAATAGAAGCCCAGACACCCTTACGGACACCCTCTCCTTATCTCTGTTACACAGAAGGAAATAGAGAGACACACAGCTGCTCTGCCTTGACGTGGCACAAACAAACCCCCCCCCTCACCCCTCGCCAGGGAAGCCGGACCCAGCCCTTCCGTCCAGCACTCCCCAGGTCGTTACCTGCCTGGATGTCTCTCAAGCAGCAGAAGGCAGAGATGCTGGGGGCACCCAGCTCAGACCCGGTGCTGTTGGGTCTCCAGCAGACCCAGGAAAAAGTGGGGTTCAGGGGACACGGCGAGGCTGGAGGATGGTGGGTCGAGGGGCGCTGGGGCCCCACGCAGTGCCAGATGCCAGCGGTGGATTCTCTCCAGAGGGGAGAGCGGCTGCATCTGCAGCAGCAGGAGCTGCCAGGGAAGAGCTGGATGCATTAAGGCCTTTAAAGGACATGCATGGAGCTGCTGGGAGCTCCCTGTGCAGAGCCCGGGGCGGGCTGAGCGGTTCTTGCAGGTGGCTGGGTGACCACAGCTTTACAGCCCAGGGTTGGGTCCTGCACCCGTGTTTTGGGAAGTGAAAGCTGGTACCCGGAGCTGGGAGAGAGCACAACTGCTGCCTCCATGCCCTGGGGGAGCAGAGCAGACCTGAGGCTCAGCATCTCCCCCCAGCAGCGGGCTCAGGGCAGGGTGGTGGCACTCAGGACCTCCACTGAGACCAGTTTCCCCCCCCCCCCCACCCCAATACCTTCATGGGGGGCTGGGCACACCACCTAAAGCAGGATGGGAAGTGTCATGCTTGATGATACGGGGAAGCTGCTCTGCCCAGGACCCCCATTCCCCCTGCCCCTCTCAGCAGCCCCACTTTCCCCCCACCCATCACCCTTACTGCCCCTTCCCCTGCTCCAGCCATTTGCTCAAATCCATCACATCCCCTAAAGCTGCTTTCTTCCCCTAATGAGCTTACATGCAGCCAGGCTCGATGCTCAGCACGACAAAGGTCCAGGTTGCAGGCTGGCAGATGCTCTTACCCACCCCCCCCTCACCCCCAGCCTGAGGACCCTGATGTACCACGAGGAACGAGGCAGGTCCTTGGGGTCTGCAAATCTCCTAAGCCCCAGGAGGTCAGCCTGCAAGCTGCTTCTCACCACTGAGGAGCACAGGATGCAGCCCCAGGGCTGGGAAACAGCCAGGGAGGGCTGAGGGAGCCTGTTTGCAGCTTTGCAGGAGGAGCTGTGCTGCACCTCAGTGGGATGTGGCTTTTGAAAATAGCCATCGAGCGATATTCCCCACCAGGTCAGCGTTTCAAGTGTCCTTGAAGCTTCAGGGATGGGTTTTCTGGCAAACAGCTCCTGCTTGGACCTCACCCAAAAGCAGAGCTGCTGCGAGGCCATGAATTGGCTTAGGGGGAAGGCTAACCAAAAATCCCCAGGCTGTCTTCCCCAGAACACACATACCTAGCAGCACGAGCACTGGTGTGCGTGATTAGCACCAATTAATGATGATTAGCACAGCCTAAGTTCACGCTGATGGCACTAGGAAGACATGGGACCTGCTGCCTGGCAGACTGGCACTGTCACCTGCCTCACATTGCTATATATCCCCTGCCTTTGGTTAAGGTCTCTCCCCTGGGATTTCCCCTTCCCCAGACCTGAAGGCTGCTGCCCCTTTCCAAGACTTCCCAGGAGCAAGGGCTGGCTGCTCAGGCTTCTTTCCAGGGAAAGATTTGCTGAGACTCTTGTCCTGGAGCAAGCAGAGGTTGCCTGGCTTGAACCCCAAAAGGATGCTCAGGGCTTGCAGGGGCAGCAGGATGCATCCCACAGGTGGGATACACCCCCCCGTGTACCCACACCCATGGGCTGTGCAGCAGTGATAACCCCTGGCAGTCCCATCTCTGGGTGCACCTCTGGGTGCTCGTCTCAGAAAGAAGAGATGTGACAGGGGGAGGGAAAGACCCTTCCTTTGGGCTGAGACTCAGTGGATGGAGCTCAGCATCTGAGCACTCTGATGCCATTCCTTTCCTCAAGGACCCTCCACGCAGCACACGAGGGTTTGCTTTGGCACAGGGGGGCTGAACTACATATTTTAATGCCAAGTGCTGTTCTTAGCCAAGCACAAGGTCCCTCCCACCCAGACAGAGCCCACAGCTGTAGCAGGATGTGGCAGTAAAAGCACCTTCACATCACAATGTCGGGCAGACAGAGGGTACCAAACCAGCTACCCCCAAGGATGGAGGACACGAGGGCATCAACACCCTGGTCCTGCTGGCCCCATCCCCACAGAGCACCTGCTTCCTCCCAAAAGCAGCAGCCTGGCACAGGGCAGGGGGCACCTGGGGCTCTGTAACCTCTAGCTCGAGTGTCCTGGCTGCAGAAAAGCTGCACTGTGGGAGGGACTGACCTCAGCACATCACTTCCCCCCCTGACCAGAACAGAACATCTCTGCTCCAAACCTCTGCTATTCCCTCCCCATCTGCTGAGGGGCTCAGTGAGAATCAATGCTGCCTCTTCACAAACCACCCAGGTTCAAAGAGCCTCTGTGGGTGTTCACTGCAAGCCCCCCAGGTTGGTGGGTTGGGTTATTTCAAATTCAATCTCCCTCTTAACCCAGGAGCCCTGTGATTACCATCTAGGGATCACAGGGCCTCAAACACACCACAGCAGCCCGGCTCCCCATGCACAGACCTGCTCCGTGGGATGAACAAGACCCCTCTCAGGAGACCCCTTGCTTTGCCCCTCGTGTCTCCTTCCAGCGATGCAGCAGCCTAAGGTGATGGCAGCTTCCCAGGGCTGGACCCACAGCTCGGATCACAGAGACCCTGGTCACCTGGATTATCCACTTCTCGGAGTAAAGCTGCTCAGAGCAACACTGGCAGCTACTGCTGATGAGGCAAACATGGTTTATTAGGTCTGTGCAGGGGTCCCAGTCCTGGAATAAGCAAAAAAGTAATACCCCAAACCCTCTGGCAAATCCCTCTCCAACACAGCCCTGGTCTGCCCAGCAGAGAGGGACCTGGCAGCTACCAGGGGAACATGATTCTCTTATAATTAAAAGGTTATTAGGGGAAAAAAACCAACCCCATCCAAACCAACCCAACCTACCCCCCAAACAGGCAAGGAGAGGGGGTTTTTTTGCTTCCTCTGATTCAGTTTAAAATTCCAAGATGAAAAAGAGATGATCACTGATGCTGAGCCTCCCCCCAGGCAGCTCAGCCTCACCCCTGGGTGTCACCAGCACCGGATTTCAATGCAGAACCCCACCGGGGATCACACGTGGGTGATTAATGCTGTTACCTCTGTGGAGAAGCAGGGTGACTCCATCAGCCCATCACAGGATGGATCCACTATATTTTTAGGAAAGCAGGTGAGTTTTAAGCCTTTTCCAACACGATGTGGCAGGGACTGAGGTGGTTTGGCTCCAGCATGGCTCTGATGTTGGGCATTTAGCATCCGTGGATGCAGCAGTCGCACACCTCTGCGGCGTGAAGGCAGTTGGTTCTCTGCCACCCAGCCAAGGTGCTTGCTTGAGGAACAGGGAAAGCATCTTGTTGGGCAGCTGGTTGAAGACAGATAACTCACACATCATGTAACATTAATTCCCTTAAAAAAAGCCCTCAGCCCAAACTGGTGTTCCCCTCCTGACTACGGAGGAGAATCTCAACCAACAGAAGAGGAAGCAGTAAGAAACCACTGCCAAATATACTGGAGTATACTGGCTGATAAGCATACATTGCCTTCTACACACAGCCTGGGAAAGCTCCAAGAGCTCAGTTCACCAATGCTGCTCATGAACCAGGACAAACCCAGGCTGCCCCTGGATGGGGTTCTGCTGATGGTTTGTGTCCCATTCACCACTTGCGCTGTTCAGGCTGGATTTTTAAAGTTCTTGAGAGGGTCAAGAAGAGCCCAAAGTGAAGTTTGCTGCCTGGGTGTTACCCATCACCCCACAAACAAGTGATCTTCCCCCCAGCATGTCCAGGGTTTGTTTCCAATTCTCCTGAGCCGACCGTTACCTCACACATATGACCCAGAGGAATCCATGGAACATAAGCTACAGCCAAGAGCAAAAACAGGGCTAAGAAGTCTCTTTCCACAAGCTGGTGTAACACTTCCCAGCAGAACAGGGAAACCCCCTTGCAGCTTGCAAAGCTCATCCCTGCTTGGCTTCCATTCCTTGGGAAAACCATGTAGGCTGGCCCAACACTCCCAGTATCTCCAGCTGAGTTGGAAGGGCGAGCTTCCAGCTCAGCTGTAGCAGCCAGGAACAGCCTGTCAGAGTGAGACCATCGCCTGAAGAAACCAGCAAGCAGTTACAAAACCAAGCATCCCAGCACACCACAGCCAAGAGACCTTGAACCCATGGCCAGGAGAACCTTTGAGCCCAGTCTAGAGGAACTCCTGGACTTCCCCATGGCACACACGTTCCTCCAGTTCTTCTTCTTCAGTGAAGACACCAGGAAACTCCCAACCAGGTGGGTTTTTTTGGAGATGAATCTGTCTTCGGTCATCTTCACGGAGCCAGAGCATTTGGGGACAAGGACACCAAGGTCACTTGCTAGAAGCTTCACAGGGAAGCCATGAAGACCACAGGCTGCTACCTAATAAAGCCACACGAGCAGGCTCAGACCTTGATGGAGAGGGCACAACTTCTATTTATGTCACATTTTGGGCAGCCCTACAATAGCTTCAATATACTCAGCCACTAACTGGTATGCAAATACATCAACAGTTTGGCTGCCTGGAGGTTTCTTTCCTCCAGCTAATGTAGACTTTGAAGCCTCATCAGGCTGCTGTCACCTAAAATAACTCCAGAGGTTCCTATTATAAGGAAACCCATGCTCTGAAGCAGCGAGCGATGCTCGTACCCCCCCTGAGAGTTTAATTCCTCTGGCTGGGTTTAATGTTAATGAGCAAACATAAAGCAGTAACACATCACACCTACATGGTTTAATCCCTCTTCTCCCTTTGGAGGTGTAAATGTTTATGAGTTTCTAAACAGTGCCTGAAGTGCACGATGCTTTAAAGCCTCTGTGAAAGCTCCAGCACTACCTCCCTCAGAGTCCATCCGCTTCCATCCCTCATCTTTCAGCCCTCTTGACCAGACGCTGCCCAGATGAGGTTTCCAGTAGGTGTTTTCAAGGATTTAAGAGAGAAATTTGGGAAGAGTCAGGCTCAGAAGCACTTTTTATTAGTCTATTGCTCAACACCTCACAGGGGGAAGTGGTGTTGTTGCCCCATGGAAAAGCAGAAGTGTGACACATACACAGAGGCAGATTTAAAGAACACTCAAATTTACTAGTTCTTCATCTAAACTCCCCCACTC
The DNA here is from genome assembly GCA_013400835.1 of Zapornia atra. Lineage (NCBI taxonomy): Eukaryota > Metazoa > Chordata > Aves > Gruiformes > Rallidae > Zapornia > Zapornia atra. The sequence goes on along the minus strand of VZTU01004571.1, from coordinate 4,192 downwards.
CTGCATCGTGAGCTGTGCAAACCCCAGACCAGCTAAATAACCCTGCTGCATCACCCAGAAATCAAGCTGAGCTGGTGGCTGGAGAGGATGATGTGCACCAAACATCCTTCAGCTGCCAAGATACACATCAGGACAGCCAATTAAGCCTAGCCCAGAATTACCATCTTCAAAGAGCCTCAGCTGAGTTTACAGCTTGATTCCTCGATGAGCTAAGGGCATCAAGAACTAATGACCTATGAGCCAAGGGCATCAAGAACTAATGACCTGCCAGCTCCGTGCACTATTGCCCATCCCAACACTTGAAGTAGGAAGGGCTGGGATGAAAACAAACCCTACCAGGCTGCCAGAGAGAGGGAGGGGAGGGAGATCTGCCAGCTCTAGGAAGACCTGAACCCATGGAGGAACAACATCTGGAGCGTGGCAAAGCACCCCCAGGCTCTGAGGTGTCCCACAAACAGCCCAGACACGGAGATGAGTGGAAATGTATTAATTATTTAACACAGACAACCCTCATCATCAAGCCTTGGAGGGTGCGTGGGGCTGGGATGGTGTTGCCCAGTGACAGAGCACCTCGAGTCAGGCTGGCTGAGCACAAGGAGTTGGGCACGGTGTGCCGCGGCCTACACCGGCCAGGCCTCCAGCGAGCGACCAGGCCACAGCTACCAACACGTAAGGAGCATCCGCTGCCAGGCAGGTCCCTCTGGGCTCACCTGCATGGAGGAGGGAGAAGGAGTCAAAAAGAGGGAAACCCACCACTGAGATGGGTTTTGATGGCTCTTGGTGGTTCCCCACCACATGGGACAGACTGGGAGCCCCCTCCCGAGAGGGACAGCATCCCTGAGGTCACAGCATCCACCTCACCTGGCTCCTTCCAGCACAGCCTGCAGTGACTTCTTCAGAGCAGCACCACTCCGATCCAGAGCCGCAGCCAGACGGCTCCGGTGAGCTGGGGTGACCTGGGACAGAGAGGAGTGAGGTGCTCAGAGAGGAGCAGTGCCAGGAGCCCACCCCAGACCCCTGGGCCACGTCAGGGGTCAGCTGCAGCCCCCCCAGGAGCCAAGCACACACTCACTCACCTGGCTTTGGTACAAGGTGAGCACGGACGTCACCAGCTTGGCATAGTTCAGCGATGTGGAGAAGGCTGGAGCCTGCTGACACAGAGTCAGGACCAGGAGGTCGAAGAGTTCGGGGGGCAGCACCTCCTAGAAGAGAGCCCCAAGCAGGGAGGAGAGCTGGTCCTTGCTGGAGCCAGCATGGAAACCCAGGGAGACAAGTGCCCTCACCTGCCGCTCCAGCACAGCCTGCATCACTGACAGGAGCTCCTCAGACAGGGACAACTCCAAGACCTGGCTGCAGAGGATGGTGAAGAGGAGACATGATGCTCCTGCAGCCTTGCTAGTGCTCCTGGGCAGCCAGAGCCAGCCAGACCCATCGAGGCAGGTGTGAGGGCTGAAGCAGAGCTGCTGTCAATGCCACCTCTTACCTGAGGACCAGCCGCACGCAGTCGGGCTCCAGGCACTCCTCCACCAGCTCACACACCAGCTTGGACTGCTCAGTGCCTGTGAGAGCAGAGCAGCAACAAGCAAGAGGAGGGAATGGCTTCAAATCCCACCAGGGGAGGTTTAGGTTGAGTATCAGGGAGAATTTCTGTACTGAAAGGGTTGTCAAGTGCTGGCACAGGCTGCCCAGGGAGGTGGTGGAGTCACCATCCCAGGAGGGATTTAAAAGGCATGTGGATGAAGTGCTGAAGGACATGATCTAGAGATGGGCCAGGCAGGGTTAGGCTGTGGTTGGACTTAATTTAAAGGGCCTCTTCCAACCCAGGCAATTCCAGAAGTGGAAAGGACCTCCTGAGGTTGCCAGACCCACAGCGATGTGCCCCAACCCTTCCCATCCCCCCACACACAGAGGGTTACCCCTCAGCCAGGACACCCAGAAACCACACTGTGCCCCTTCTACTGCTCAGGTTACTCCACCCCCACCCAGCTCAACCACAGCAAGGGTTTAACCAGCACCAGTCCCTGGGAAACAGAGATTCCTTCTCCCAAGGGAACAGCACTCTGCCCTTGGGGGTTCCCTTCCTGCTGGATGGAGCCCCCAGCCCCTCCCTAGCCCCTGTGAGCCCCTCTCCAGCCTCCCCTAGCCCCTCTCTGGCTCCCATGAGCCCATCACACCTTCCCCTGGGTCCTGCAGGACCGCAGCCACCAGGACTCTGCAGAAGGGCTGGGAATACTTGGAGCAAAATGAAGTGATGGCAGCCAGGAGGTGACGGGAGGGTGGCTGGGTGAGGGACAGCACCTACGGACAGGAAGGGCATGAGATGGGGTGGCAGTGAGGGAAAAGGGGCACAGGAAACCTCTGGCCTTGCACTTACTCGCTGGAGAAAGAGCTGCTCTGCCAGCACAGCCGCGCTGGTGTAGCTGAGGTTGGGGGTGAGAGCCAGGAGCCAGCTGCAGAAACGCACCAGGAGCGGCTCCGGGCACGTGGAGAGCTGGAGGAAGGAGCACAGCCCCTCAAGCTGGGGATGGAAGAGGGGACAGGGACGTTAGGGACAGTGGCAGACCCTCAGTGGTGCTGTGAGGATGCTGAGGCTGACCTGGCTGGGAGAGCAGTCGTTCAGGACACGCAGCTCAGGTGGGATGCCCGGCTCCGAGTGCTGCAGGGAAACACCTCCCTTGAGGGGTAACACCACAAGATGCAGCTTCAGGGCCTTTCTCTTCACTTCATGTCACCCACCCTACACCAGATCCCTGCAAGGTGCAGGATGCACAGACCAAGAGGGGCCCTTTTTATTCCCCCCTCCAGCCCACCTCCTCCCCCATCCCCTCCAGCAGCCCAGGAACGTTCAGACCCCTCACCCTGGACTCCTTCTGCAGCAGCATCTTCAGCCTTGGGCCATGTACCTGGGGAAAACGAGGTGAAGGAACATGAGTCAGGCTGCAAAGGCTCCCAGGCTGGAAGGGGAAAGCAAACCCTGACCAGTACCTGGAGAAAGGGTTGGATCTCTGCTGCCTGCTCTGCCTGGGAAGTCTTCTTGGGCTTCCCAGAGCTTTCCATGCTGGTTGCATCCCGCTGGGAGCTTTCCAGAGCGTCTCCAGCCAGGCTCTGAGCAGACCTGTCCTCTGAAGGCTCCCCAGGCACCTCCTCTTCCACCCCTGCCACATCCCCCCCTCTCTGGGTCTCTGGGGGTTCAAAGGCCGTCTCCTCCAGCAGCAGCCTCTTCCCCCCTCTCTCCTCATCCAGCTCCAGGCTCTCCTCCGACACTTTCTTGCGCTTCCCACCTTGGAGCCCAGACCCAGCCACATCCCCAGCAGCATCAGGCCATTTACTGAAGCACCAGTTCAATTTTCTTCCCCGTTCTGGTTTGTTCTGGGCAAGTTTTTGGCACAGAAACTCAAGCTGGTGCCTGGCTGCAGGTGAGAAGGGAGCAGGGGGTGGGGAGCACTCCTCTCCCCTCACTCCTGGCTGAAGTAGATCCCCCAGTGCCTGTACCCAGGGATCCACATGGGAATCCTGCTCCATGGCCTGGAGCAGCTGGCTGAGGCATCCCTCTGGCACCACAGCTCGCACCACGTGCAGCAGGGAGAAGAGGTTCCTCTGGCACACGATGGGGAGCAGCAGCAGTCGAGGCTTGCTGGAAAAGGGGAGAAGAGGGAGAAGGGATGTGTCAGAGCAGATCCCAGAGTCCTTATCACCAACCTGCCCTGCAGAGTGAGGCCTAAGGGGATGGGGAAAGGAAGAAGGGGGCTGCAAATGCCTTCAGCCACCTTTTGCAGATGTGGGATGGAAGGCTGGGGGATGCATGCTACAGTTCTGACCTCACATATGGATCCCTGACAGATCACTGCACTTGGGGGGGGGG
>VZTU01004570.1:2866-37329 GCA_013400835.1 Zapornia atra | reverse complement strand
CGCCGGGAGCGCCGAACCTTTCGCCCCGCAGAGGAGGCGCCCGCCGCGTCCGTGGGCCTCCCTGCGCCCAGCCCCCGTCCCAGAGCCGCCCGCTGCCCGAGCCCTCCGCGCCGGGACGCCCCGGCCCTGGCGGGCGAGGGAGCCCCGCGGCTTTTCCGGCTGCGTCTGGGTCCGGCCCTGTCCCCGGCCAGAGCTTCGTGCCCAGGTTGGCGGAGCTGAACCTGCTCCAGGGGCGGGGGCGCCGCGCTGTGAGCAGCGAGGTGATGCCGCAGCTGATAGATACGTAAAGGGTGATGAGGCCGGAGCCGGGCTCTGCTCAGGAGTGGCAGCGACAGGACACGGGACAGCGGGTGTGAGCTGGAGCAGAGGAAGTTCCATGGGAACGTAAGGAGGAACTTTGTCACTGTGAGGGTGACAGAGCCCTGGGACAGGCTGCCCAGAGAGGCTGGGGAGTCTCCTTCTCTGGGGACATCCAAACCTTCCTGGACGCACCCCTGTGCGATTTAGTCTGGGTGACCCTGCTCTGGCAGGGGGTGGGACTGCATGAGCTTTTGAGGGCCCTCCCAGCCCCAAACGGTCTTTGATTCTGTAGTTGCTCCTCAGTCCCCTGCGAGGTGTCCCAGGGTTTGTTTGCTTTCAGTTCCTGCCTCGTATCCAGCTTTTGTTTCTCTCCCAGTACAGCTCACCTGTTCGTGTCAGGGAACCCTTCCTGAGCAGCCAGTGGTTTTCCCACTGGATGTGGTGCAGGATTCGGAGAAAGCTCTGACCTTAGACCTACCTGGGGAACATTAGGTTTGGTGCTGGTTGGGGTTTTTTTTCCCCCCTGAGGTTAAACTAGGTAATGCTTCTGTTGTGTGACGTGAAAACGGTGCTCTTTGTCTAAAAGTGAACTTTTACAACCCTCTTTGTATCTCAGAAATCTTAAAAATTAGTTGTCCTAAGTGTTGTTTGGGACTCAAAGTATTAGTTTCTCTGATGCCTTTATTTTGGGGATTTTTCTTTCTTCTTTTCATTTTCTTTTATTCTCCCAGAGAGGAAAAATGATGTCCCTCTCTCCCTCCCCAAAAAAGTTTTTGGTGGAGAATATTTACTCTCTGTTGAAGGCTCCCCTAAGCGCTGCCTTCTGCCTTGTTCTGGCCTTTCCAGGTCTCCAGCCACGGGACACTGGCATTTCTGTTTCAAACACCCAGGCTAATTCTGGACCAAGGCTGCAGGTTTAAAAAAAGAAAAAATTGCCATTAGTCTTATTTCATCTTAATTAGTTCACTGGAATGCTTAACAGCATATTCAGCATAAATGCTGCACATAAATTAATTTTGAGGGGTGATTTGTATCATTTAACAGTAGAATATGTGGGTTTTTTTAATAATTTCTCAAGACATAAATACACTCTGACACTAGGGGCAAAAGAAATTCAGTCAGAGAGCTAAGCTGAGCCATTCCTACGTTATCCCTCCTTGTTCACCAAACTCATGCTCTGGCCCAGTGCCACAGCAACTGAGTGCCAGAGGCGGGGAGTCCTCTGAGCCGGGAATTGACAGTAAAAACATCCTAAATAATCTGAGTTGCCACCAGGATGTAGGGCTGGAGATGGCTCTTTGGATAAGCAAATCCCAAATAAAAGCCATTTGATGGTCTGGAGGGGCTTAGAAATATCATCATCTTTCCCCAATTTTTTTTTTTTTTTAGTGGTAACTCTTGTTTCTCCTACTTTTTAAGCTGCTTTTTCCCTTGACATATTTCCATTGCTCTGAACCCTCTTGGCTCTTCTTCATGTTGTTTCTGTGGGCCGCTCTGCCCTGGAAACTTCAGACGGTGGCTGCTACCTTCTCACCTATTGTATCTTCTCCTCGTCTCCCTGTAACACTTATTCCCTGCTGCCCTTGTTTTCATTAGGTTCTTTCCAAGTCTCCACTCAGACCCTTTCACGTTTGGGACTAAACTCTAGCCTGGCTTGTGTGTTGCTCCAGAGCCATTTAAACCCTGCTGTACCGACTTGTCCTCAGAAGCCTTTAGCTAACATGGAGGAAAGTTTACTCAGTGAGTTTGAGGAAGTTAGCGTGTCGATAAAGGCTAGCCAGCGTGCCCTTTAAATCTTAAATTGATCCGTGATGAGTCTGGCCTTGGCAATGAGCAATGAGGGTGAAACCCTGCAATGCAGAGCAGTGCTGGGCAGGACAAACAGCCCGATGACAGCTTACGTACCTTGCTGGGCTGGGGCTGTGCGAACGCACACACCCAAAAACATCATGGCAATCCTCCTGCAGCACTGGGTGCTGTGTAAGTAGCAAGAGGTACAAGCTTATTACTTTGGGGATCTTCTCAAAGATCAGCACAGATGTCCCAAAAGTCTCTCTCTGGTGCCCTGGTTAAGTTGCTGTTGCTTTCAGCTATTTTACACCTCTGTTAGGTGTGAGTGCTTTCTGGCCTTGATGTGATCTCTGTTCTCACCCCACCAGAGCTGTGAATAAAAGCTATCAGAAGTGTAATTGGAGTTGGTAGAGCAGCTCTGATCTGTCCATCTTTTCTTCTGTCCTTTTCCTATTGCCCTGTGTTCCCTTGAGAAGGGCATTTGAGATGGTAAAAGAACTTAGATGGTGACCACCTTTGAACAAAGATACCTGCCATCCACTGTGGCTGTACACACGAGTAACAGCCATACCTAAATGTAATTAAACTAATCACAGCAAGGTTCCCCGTTTTTCTCTGACTAGCCATTGTGACCAGGTTCCCTCACAGAACAAGCAGATGGAGAGTCACTAGTGGAGCGAGTGAAGCCTGCAACAAATATGAGGTCGGCCTTTGCTCAGGCTCTGACAGTTGTGGGGTTGTTGTTTGCTTTTTTAAATTGCAGTTTTTAATCAGAAACAGGGCTGATTTCCTTCTCTTTGCTCAGTTAGCAGTGCTTTGCACCAATAAACAGTTCTGTCTCACCTGGCTGATTGAACTGTTGCATCTGGAACAGATCTCTAGCGTGGATGTGTATGAAGTGATTCCTGCTCCTCATCTTCACAGCTACCTCAAGGTTGTCTTTGTGCATTGAAAGAACCAGCAGACCCCAAGTACCACTTATCTGTTTGTGCTCTTTGCTAATTTTTCATTTTTCTTACATTTATACCTGGAGGCATTTTGTTCTTCACCTTTTGCCTGGCCTGTTGGAGCTGTGTGAGGTGAGCAGGCTGTTGTACAGCAGGACTGTGACTTGGTAGTGAAGAAGTGAATTGGCTCTTTTTTTTTTTTTTGAACCTCAGTCAGTCCAAAAGCTGTTTGAAAAGGCTGGATTCCATGTAAACCACAGCAGAACTGGGCTTCCATACTTGAAATTGAAAATGTTGTTGGGAAGATTTTAAATTATACTGTGGAATATTGGCACATGAGAATGAGCCTGCAGTTTGGGGTAAAGAAAGTATTAGAAATAAGAATAGAGCCTTCAGAAAGCTGAAGTCATGGTGTTGACCAGAAAAGTAAGAACAAACTCTGGTGAGTCAAATGAAAAATACAAGGACCTGCCAGAAAGACTCTGAGCAACTTCATACTAATAGCAAAAAAATATAAATTCCAAGTACTTCAGAAGCAAGAAACTTGCTGGAGTCTGGAAGGCAAATAGATGGTGATGAAGTGAAAGAAATATTTGATGATGAAGCCATCAGTAGAAAGTAAAATGACTTATGTGCGTTCCTGTTTGCTATGGAGGAGTCCAAGGAGGTTCCTATGCCAGAAATTCTCTTTATGGGGAGCAGGACTCATTGGAAGATCTGTCTCTGCTTGAAGGGTCAGCGTTTTCAGAGCAAACTGATAAATACAGTTAGAAAATGCCAAGACCAGCTGGTGCTTGCCCAAGGGCTCCTTCCAAAGGGAACTCAGTGGTAGAATGACCAAATTATTAATTATGCTGTGCAACTTCTCACTTAATACCTTGGAGACAGGGAAGCAGAGGATGGCTTATGAGGTAGTGATTCTTAAAGATAGTACAGCAGGATATCAGAGTTCAATGGTTTAAAAAAAAAACTAACTAAAAAAAATAAACAGATGAAGTAATGACTTATGGGGGGCGGAGAGAAAGTCAGCGTGGCTTTTGCAAAGGAAATGGTACTGCTTAAATCTACTGGAGTAGACTTGAATGACTCAACAAGTATGGAAAAGCAAAGTTTGGGACAAGAGAGGAAAGAGATCTGTGTTGCACTGAGCATGCTCAACACAATTTGAGCATGCTCAAATGATCTGGCATGAAAGGTGTTGAGCACTGTAAGGGAAGCAAAGACAAGAGCTGACTGGGAAGGACTGCAGCTTGCCTCAGGCACCAGGTTCTAGGCAGAAAGATGTCAAGTTAATTTTGAGATAAATGCAAAGTTGGTGGGGGGAAATAATCTTTCTTTGTTTGTTTATGCATTAATAGGGTTAAAGCTAATTATTGCCACATAGGAGGAAGTGTTTGTCATAATTCTGTGAAACCATGAGTTTAATGTTCAACAGTGACTGTGTGAGCATGTGAGAGGAGTAGGAGAAGAAGACAGGAGCATTGTGGCTTTCATGAAGAGAGGCTGAGGGAGCCGGGCTGGTTCAGCCTGGAGAAGAGAAGGCTGCGGGGGGACCTCATTGCAGCCTGCCAGTCCCTGAAGGGAGCAGAGAAACAGGAGGGGAATCAGCTTGTTCAAAGGGTAGATAATGGCAGGTCAAGGGAAATGGATTAAAGCTAAAGGAGGAAAGGTTTAAATTAGATATTCGGGGGAATTTCTTTACAGAGAGTGGTGAGGGGCTGGAACAGGCTGCCCAGAGAGGGGGTGGGTGCCCCATCCCTGGGGGTGTTCAAGGCCAGGTTGGATGGGGCCCTGGGCAGCCTTGTGTAGCTCCAGGCCTGGAGGTTGGTGGCCCTGCCTGTGGCAGGGGGTTGGAGCTCTGTGACCCTTGGGGTCCCTTCCAACCCAGACCAGGCTGGGATTCTATGATTCTTTCAGTTCTTAGTGTGCTGATTACAGGGATGTTTATGTGAAGGAAGATGGACTCTGAGGTGCAGTGCAACTGGAAAAGCAAACAAGAGGATGAGAAGAACGGTCAGGGATAAGTAATGGGCTCTATACAAGGGATGCTTAGAAAGATTTGATCCTGCTTGGCAAAGATGTGACTAAACACTGGTCTGGATCAAAACCAACAGTGCCTCTCCTGCAGTCTGTATGGGGACCACAGGCTGCAGCGCTGCGGAGTGCTTTGAATGGCAATGATCACATGGCTTCAGAATCAAACAGTTAAAATCACAGAAGAAGGTGCTAGCAAACAGGCTGTTGAGCACAAAGATTAAAAACCCCCAAAGTATGCCCCTACACTGGAAACTCAGAAACAGACTTGCAGAAGTATCAGTGCGTTTGCTCCCTCTATTAATCACAGTCATTTGTGGTGCCTATGTGTGTCAGTCATGGTGCTGGACTCAATGGCGGTTTGACCTGAACCAGTACAGTCTCAACAGATGTCTTGTGGTGGGAGAAGAGGAGGAGCACAAGTGGCTGTGGGTACAAAAAGATGGTTTTCTGGAAGAGCTGGTATTGGTTTTTCTTGCCTGTATGCTAGCTATGGGGCAGTGGTGGGTGCCTAAAGACACAGTGAGGGTGAGGGAGCAGCTGGTACACAAGGAAGAAGAAAACAAAGATGATAAAGGGCCTGGAGCATCTTCCCTGTGAGGAAAGGCTGAGTGAGCTGGGGCTGTTCAGCCTGGAGAAAAGAAGACTCAGGGGGGACCTTATTAATATCTATCAACAGCTTAAGGATGGGATGCAGGGGGAAATGGCCAGCCCCTTTTCAGTGTCTGTGGAGACAGGACAAGGGGCAATGGCTGCAAGTTAGAGCAGAGGAAGAACTTTTCCCCAGTAAGGGTGAGGGAGCCCTGGGACAGGCTGTCCAGGGGGTGTGGAGTCTCCATCTCTGGAGAGATTCCAGCCCTGTCTGGATGCCGACCTCTGCAGTATGAGCTGGGGAGCTGCTTTGGCAGGGGGTTGGACCCCAGGAGCTCTGCAGGGCCCTTCCAACCCCTGTGATTCTGTGATCTTGTCCAAATAGAACCTGCCTTGTTCACTGCTTGGGTGCCCTGTGTCCCCTTTGATGCACTGGAGGTGTCTGGGCAATGAGAGTACCAAGAAAAAAACCTCCTCAAACACAAAGTGTCTTGCACACAAATGGAAATCCACACATCTGCTATAATTACCTCAATATTAAGCCCTAATCTCATTTTGTGTGAAGTAATCTTGGGACTCAGTATTGCATAAGAACGTGCTCTCCTAAGTCGTTGTGCGTATAGATAATGAAGGATCTAGTCAGTAGGGGCAAAGTAACAGGAGTGTTAAGTGAGGGTGGAAGGACAGTGATGGCAGCTCTGGGTCCTGAGGACAAAATACTGGTTTCTGCCCCCGTAGCCCCAGTTTTACCTTCAGCCTTGGGGAGGGACTTGTCACGGTGGAGCAAGGCAGAGATGTGCTGGAACTGGTGGTCCTCCCTGGGTTCTGAAACGGGGTGAATTTGCTACTTATATACAAATTGTGAGGTGAGTGGCATAGGGGTGAACTTTGCAGGTAGTTGAGAACAGCAAAAACTTGTAGATCAGGAGGACCTTGCTAATTTTGGTGTTTGCAAAACAGGATGCATGGTGATGGTGTTAAGACAGAGTTCTGCTTGCACATCTTGCTGTGTTACTTGAACAATTTTGGCTTAAACAATGGAACCTCCTTTTGTGCTATTTTTTTTCCCCAATCAAGTGTTGAAAGTGAATTAAATAGCCCAACTTGGAAAGGAAATGAAGGCATCTGTTTTGTTTGCACTTAAACAATGCATGAAAACCCTACAGATGAACTAGGAGAACAGTAGGAACTGAAAGTAGAAAATACAAACCAGAACCTCGAAAGCACCAAAAGTAACTGGGAGAAAAAAGGAGCTTGAAGAGAAACTATGACTGACAAATGATAGATGTGAAAAGCTGAAGTAAGGAGGCCTTACTGTGTGCCCTGCTGGGAGGCCCACTGCCTTTGCTTGGAGCCTGGTCCTTGCTTGAGCCCTTGGCCTTGCTCAGGCCCCAGCTTTTCTCACTGCTACTGAGGATAATAGACTGGTCGGGGTTAGAAGGGACCCCAAGGCTCACAGAGCTCCAACCCCCTGCCACAGGCAGGGCCACCAACCTCCAGGCCTGGAGCTACACAAGGTTGCCCAGGGCCCCATCCAACCTGGCCTTGACCACCCCCAGGGATGGGGCACCCACCCCCTCTCTGGGCAGCCTGTTCCAGCCCCTCACCACTCTCTCTGGAAAGAACTTCCCCCTAATATCTAATTTAAACCTTCCCTCCTTTAGCTTTAATCCATCCCCCTTGTCCTGCTATTGTCTACTCTAATTTTAGAGAGCTGATTCCCTTTCTGTTTGTGTACTCTTAAAGTGTCTGTGGTTGTCTTTTTCCTTGGTTGGATCTTCTCCAGATTGTGTCTCTCTCTCAGTTCTGGTCCCTAATGATGGTTACTGCTGTGTAGTGTAACAATCTTGTGCTGCTCAGGGCTGTTTCCTGTTCCTCTGTGGCCTTTTGGCAGGGGTGGGTCTCAGTGCCCACGGTCTGGAGATAAGGGCGTGCCCCTGGGTTTCTGCATCAGCTTAATGATCTCTGGCTTGCTCAGGTTTTTCCCTAGATCTTAATACTGTAAAACAGACAAATAATCTTGTCAGAGCATCCAGCTTGTATTTGAAAGGAATTAACTATATAACCCTAACATACTGCCCTTGGGTTGCAGAGATTGCCTCTCAGTCCATCGCTACATGCAGGAAGTTTAATCTGGCTTTTACCTTGTGTATCACTTCACATTTATCAGCTTCAACTCTTACTGCTTGGGCCTGGTCAGTTAAGGTTCTGAAGTTGCTCACAGTAAGCCCTTTATTACCTGAATGCCTTGACATCCTCAAGAGATTTTGTGATACTACTATTGTTCCTCACTTTTTTGGGTCCTTCAGGAATGTTGAGCTGTGCAGATTCCACCGGTGGAAACCTTTCTGTCTGGTTTCCTATCACTTGCCAGTTATTTATCCATACACAGGGGACTTCCCTGTAATCAGATTATTTCTTTAAATAATTCTTTAAAAAGGTTGGATGATACCAGGTGCCTAACCTGCCCAGACTCAGGAATTGGTTTGGGTGTGTCTCAGCTCTGAAGATCTCTGGCCTGAGAATGGAGGGCCATCATGTAAATGTTTTTTCTCCCCCAGAAAGCTCTTCACACACTGCAGCACTGTTAGGAGTTTGAAAGCATGCTGAGATGCAGTAATAACAAAGAGAAGTAGGACAACCTTAATGATTATAATCCCATCAGACTAAGACATCAATCCCAGGTACAATAATGGAATAAGTAACGTAGCGTTCAGGAAAGAATTAAGGCAATGTCACTCAACCTGGACTGGGGGAAATAGAAACAATTAGTGTTAATTGTTTCAGTTTGGCTCTTAAGTAGAGGTGTTCATCTTAGCCTTCTGTTAGTGCTCGACAGTAATTGCATGTCATCTTCAGTGAGAAAGCCAGCCAGTACAAAATCAATATGGTTCATATTAAATTTAGTGGAAAGAGGACAGCTTTAAAAGGCAGGTGGAGACTCAAGGAAATGTGTGTGTGGTGAGACCACGAAGGCGTTAGCTCTTGGGCTGTATTTCTTAGTGATCACCTGGGAGGACACTGGAAGGAAGAAACTTGCACCCAAGCGAATGAGGAAGTGACAAGCAAAACCCCATCGCTGGTGCAGAGTGTGTAGCTGGAGCCAAGGGCACCCTAGGGGATCCTCTGGTGTCGCCCCTTTTGAAGTCAAGATAGTTGACGCTTGAGTTAAGGCAAGGAGCAAAACCTGTACTGGGGAATGACCAAGCTGCAGCTTGTTTGCACTTGAAATACAGCTCAGGGTGTGGTTCTCTGATATATGTGACAGCACACCCCTGTCAAAACGGGGGTGTCCCGCTGGCTCCCACTCAGGGACCTGTGCTGCAGCAATCCTGGGGCCTTTGGAGCTGTGATGGATGGAGTGGGGTTGGAAGGTACGTGGTGCTGTGCTGCTGGGCTTCCAGGGGTCCTCATGGCTGAAGCACTTCAGTACCACTTTTACCACTTTGTTACGCCTTATGCTAGGAGCAGCTAGTGACAGATCAGCCAGTCGCTGGTGCCAAAGGTTTATAGCAACCAACCAACAAAAAAAGCCCTTCTGTACTAGGATCTCTGGAAAGTCTGTTATGTGAGCAGGAGAAAGAGGATGAGTGAGGTAAACTGTTCCTGCTCTTTCCCTTTCGGAGTTAGGAGGCAGTAAAAGAAACTAAAAGGGACAATCGTGAATTTGGAGGAAGTGGCTTTACACACAATGTGTAATTAAGCTGTGGGAACCCCCTCCAATGGGATTTCGTGAGTGCTGGAAGTTTACATGGGTTCAAAGGGAGCCTGGGCAAGCTCATGGAAGAACAATCTATTTGAGGTTACTGAATTCATGGGAACTGCATCTGACCAAGAAGCTCCTGAGCTGAAGTGGTTGGAGGCTGGGGAACATGGAGGAGAGAGCTTCCCATTACTTTTTCCTCTTCAGCTTTTTGGTAGGAAGCCACTCCTGAGCTGTTCCTGAGGGCCAGGTGCTGAGGTGGAGAGCTAAGTCCCAAGCCCAGGTGTACATAGACCTGTAGTGAAGGATGGTCTGTGAGTCTCTAGATGTGGGACGTGTAAGTTGGTCGCTCGGTCAGTGTCTGTGCTGGAGCTGCTTGTGGGACAAGGATCATGGCTTGTGTGTTTTTACAAAGATAGTTTCTGTGTGTTCCTGGGAGTGTTTGATTGTGCTGTGAGGCACCATTTCTGTGAAGCACTGCCAGGAGGACTGTACAGGCTGGGAGAGCCCAGCAAAATGACTTCCTCTGGTGGTTAGAAATCAAGAAAGCTTATCAGAGTCAAAAGCAATTTTAATTTCTGAGAGTCAGATGAATTGTATGTTGTCATACAGGGCTTATGCTGAAGAGGAAAGCAAGGGCAAAGGCTGTAATTTGATAGGATGAATCCAGCTTTGAGACTTCACATGATATCTCAGATTAGACGTACTATGTCCGCATGACACACAACAGGGATCAAGTGCTGACTGCCGATTCAGGTTTCCTCAGAACCTTTGCACTGGTAGGCTTTGTGCTGGGTGAGCTGTCTCCTACCCTGCCAGTCATTGTAGAGGCAGCATAAACAGCCCCCTGTGTGCTTAGTTGAAATTTGCTGAATGCCCCTGCCTGTCAAACACCAGTTTGTACTTCTGGATAACTCTTTATGGCTGTATAAAACTCACCAGTCCTTAAGGGTGCACCAGGGCTGGCACTAAACCAGTGGTGTTAAGGTCTGTAGCAGTTAAGCTGCTCCTGCTCCCAGCTCTGCTGATGTGGTACAAAGAAGCTTGAGCCAGTTATTTGTGGAGTTGGCCGAGACCCGGTGAGGTTTATTAGCTCGGGCTGTAACACAGCTCTACAGCTCCCAGTTTAAAGCTGGCTCTGGAGATGGACAGTTATGTTTGTAAAGCACTTTTTCCAAACAAGTAAAACTTGCCAGGCTTGAGCATGGGTAAGGCAGAGTCTGAATGAGCTTCAGCAGAGTGCTGGATGCTCAGCTCAGCCTGCCCAAGGGCATTCCCCAAGGAGCCATGCCCAGTATTTTTACCCCACTGGATGCTATGCTGACCTTCTGTGTCTTTTTTTGATTGTACTTCAATCTTAGAGTAGAAAATGCCTGGTTCACTCTGGGTTGTGTTTAATGTGATGTCAGGAGCCTGCCCTATACTTTTGCCAGCTTTGGGACTTTTTTCAAGCATTAAATTTCATATAGAACCCACAAAAAAAACCCCAGCAGATACCCTTTTCTTACCAGCTGCTCCCACACAGTGCCGTAGTTGGAAATAGGTCTGCTTGCAGTACTGTCAAACTGCTTTATGTGCTGGAAGGAATATAAATATAGCTGTTTCCCAAAGGCCTTGTTAGCAACCCTTTAAATAACATGGCTTATCAGTCTATGCATGCAAGTGTCTGTAGGCAGATTTGCCCAGAATTAACTGAATTTCAGTTCTTGAAATAAGCAATGTGGACCCTCTCCTTTACAGCCCTGACTGCATTCCTGGGTTTAGTCTTTATATTCCAGTGGCTTGTAATCAGATTGTATTTCTACCCTGGCAGTACTTGATTTCAAGTTGTACGTGGTACCGAAAGAGTGTGATCACTCCAGGTACAGGGTTCACAGTCTGGCTTTACTCTCAGTACTGTTAGTTACCTGTTTTGCAAGCCCTGTCAGAGGTAAATTGGGGATGTAGTTTCCTGCACAGCTTACTGCTGTTTGAGAGCATAGCCTGTCCTGCATGGATTATGTGGGAAAATAAAAAATGGCATGATAGCACACATAGGCTTATGTATGATTAAAGGAGCTGTGATTTAAAGGGGGCATGAACAGCAAGCTGCAGTGTTTCTGATGTTTGTCTCTATGTACTTTCACTAATGAACAACTTAGCAGAAAAAAAACCCCACAAAATGTATACTCACTGACATTTTTCATTTGGACTTAACAGAGGTTAAGATGCTTGCCTCTGTTGGGAGATGGGGAGTCCTGGGTTCACTCTCCAGGAGGGTGGATTTGAGCGGTTACATCTTTCTGCCATCCTCCTCCTGGCCTGTTTGCCTGTCCACTCCCCATTATCTGCTCATGGTCTTTGGACCACTTACACTACCCAAACACTCTGTATTCAATCTCAGCTTCTTCCCTGTCTATATAGAGCTGCCCTAAAAGCAGACCTACTTGCTTTTGGACTGATGTGTTTTCTGCTCCAAACTGTTTTGGTAGTTCTGTTTTGATGCTGGACCTTGCTAAACAGAAGAAAACTGGGGGAAATGCCTGCTCATCCATGCTGTCTTCATCACTGGAGTCTTTAGGGAAACTCATTCCTCCTCCCCCTCATACTTCAGCAAAAGTGGGTGTATTCTAAGAGTAAAGCCTGGTGCTGAGGCAGTACTCCCCTGTGGTAGGTAGAGGGCAGGGCTTGACTGGTTGGGGTGGGGGACACTGTAGGGTTTCATCTGATCCCTCAGCCTTGCTCTGTTTTTCCTGCTGGCTCAGGACAGGGCTGACTGCCTGAAAGGTAGGAGGGGGGGGAGGTATGAAGCAGGAGAGAAGAGCTCCAGGCTGTAACTTGCTCAGTAGCAAACTGTTTAAATGCTGGGTGTGGAGGAGTTGGCAGCAAAGCATTCCTTACAAGATTTTAAACCCCTTGCTTTCCAACAGCGTGGTTAGAAGGTAAAGAATTTAAAGGCTGTTTCCCCCTTCAGCATCAGAAGCATCCTTCATGGTCCCACTGAACTCATCCTTGCCAACATATGCAGCAATCCGGGTCTGTTGGGACAGAGCTCTGCATTATCCAATTATGTATGGCATAGCAGGCAATATAAAGTCAGTAATGGTTGATTGGTAATGATGATGATGAGATCCAGAGCAAGACAGGCAAATCTGGTATGTTTGTTACCAGTTTATCCAACTTCAGAATGTCAACAGCATGTCTGCAATCCTTACTTGTGCTGGGTGGCCTTGGGAATCGCTGGAGAGGAGGCACTAGGAATGTTGTGCCTTGGAAAAATAAATAGTGTGCTGAAGAGAAGAGGCAAATTCCATTGCAGTAAACAATAATACTTGGGGAGTGTACATTTAAAACACTGAGAAACCCCTATTTTCCCCACGTCTTGTTCTTCTGGAGTATTGGCTAGATGTCCTTCACAAGCAGGGCTTTATGCTGCACAAGTCCTGTAGCGTCACCGTGCTTAGAAATAGCAGCCTCCTGTACCAGGGGTATTAGTGTGGCAACTCTCAGCAAACAGGAGGTCCTTGTGTTGTAACCTCCTGTGATGTTAGTGGGATTGAGTAAACGATGTCTAAAGCTCTTGTAATACCTGTGAAAGGCACTGGCCTAGCTTGAAGTAATGTCATAATTGAAGCTCTTCCATTCAGATGAGTCATTTTTCCACTTCGAATCTAGCAGACTAGCTGGTTTTAAGGCTCCTATAAATGCCAGGCTGGGAGGAGTGGCTCACTTAAGAGTAGGAAAAATTGCAGCTCTGTTGTGTTGCTGCAGCAGACGGCATAGATCCCCAGAGCAGATCCCTGCAGCTGTTCTGCCACACTGACAGGACAGAGTGGTTCTTGCTCCGTGTTCCGTGCGCATCGTCAGCGATGCTGTTCCAGCAGCTTTCTGGATTTATTGGTCTCTCCTGACTCTGTGTTGCATCAAAGGACGAATGTGTAGGGCTTGTGTTGGGTTACACTGAGGTGGTGGTAGCCTGGGCTTGGTCTGTTTGTAATATCCTCTTGGGTAGTTTATAGAGTGTTTCTTACCTCTAAATGTAGACATGTACTCACTGGTGACAAGCTGTGCTGCAGCAGATGTTAACTTGCATATAATATAAGTACTGTACATCTTCAATAAAACTTTTTAGGCTAGAAAAGCGCTTTTTGTTTCCTTTCAAAACATACTGCTGGCCCAAATTCAGTGTATTTCCAGGCTTCAGAACACTTAAAAGCAGGGCATGTCAAAATGCAGTGGAAAGCCCTGATCACTGAGAAGGTGGTTACTGTTGGCCTTGTGATATGCACCACGATGATGTAGCTCCACTGTGAGCAATTTTATCTATTGTAATACAGAGCTGTTGCTTTGCTGAGCTTGCCAGACTGAAAATCTGATGTGCCAGGCTTGAAAATCCCTTACAGCTACCACTGGATGGGAGTGGGTTTCTTTTTAGTTAAAATAATTCACTAAAAGATGTTGATCTGTGCAGTGACTCCTCCAAATTAGGACATTCTTACTATAAACATCCTTGACATGTGGATTGTGGGACGCTGTTGCTGTGGCCAGGTACCTGGTAAAATTTGAAGAACAAATGTGAGGGGTTTGCCCATGGGTTTTATTGCATGTTTTTTGCTAGAACAATTTTATAAGCAGAGAGAGAGCGATGCAGACAAGATGAATCTGCCATGAGAAGAAAGCTGGGTGCAGGCCCAGCAGCAGTGGTCCATCCTTGAGCAGAAGGATGTGTTCCACACGTTGAACAGAAGCATGTTGTTCTGGCAGCCAGTCAGGGCTCAGCCTGACCAGCTTGAGGAGAAACGTCAAGTGCCATAGAGCTGGAACGTGCGTCACCACCGATGTCAGGAAGGAGTGAGCGGCTGGGATGTTTGGTGACTTCCTTCCCAGGCTGCTGGAGGGTCCATCCAGTGATGAGAGCCGACATCCTGAGGCATCTCTCTCTAACCAGCGCTTATACTCTGGGCTGTTACTGAAAACATACTGATAACAGAATCACAGGGGTTGGAAGGGCCCTGCAGAGCTCCTGGGGTCCAACCCCCTGCCAAAGCAGCTCCCCAGCTCATATTGTACAGGTTGGTGTCCAGACGGGGCTGGAATCTCTCCAGAGATGGAGACTCCACACCCCCCTGGGCAGCCTGTCCCAGGGCTCCCTCACCCTCACTGGGGAAAAGTTCTACCTTTGCTCTAACTTGCAGTCATTTCCCCTTGTCCTGTCCCCACAGACACTGAAAAGGGGCTGGCCATTTCCCCCTGCATCCCATCCTTAAGCTATTGATAAACATTAATAAGGTCCCCCCTGAGTCTTCTTTTCTCCAGGCTGAACAGCCCCAGCTCACTCAGCCTTTCCTCACAGGGGAGATGCTCCAGGCCCTTCATCATCTCCGTAGCCTCCTCTAGACTCTCTCCAGGAGATCCCTGTCTTTTTTATCCCAGGGAGCCCAGCACTGGACACAACACTCCAGGTTGACCAGGGCAGAGCAGAGGGGGAGGATCCCCTCCTGTGACCTGCTGGCCACACTCCTCTTGATGCCCCCCAGGATCCCATTGTCTCTCTCAGCCCCCAGAGCACACTGCTGCCTCATGGCCACCCTGTCATCTATCAGGACCCCCAGGTCCTTCTCCACAGAGCTCCTCTCCAACAGTCTATAAACAAACCAGCCTCAGCCTGTGCTGCAAATCAAAAGCAACTCCTAGGGCTTCAGAGACAGGTGAAAGCTTCAAGGACCCAGGTGCTGCTCTTTGCACCCTGAATTGAATGTTAGACGACTTGTTTGTTCCAAGGGCGTTATGTGGATGGAGTTCTTCTCTGGGAGGTGAAGCTTAGGTGAAAAAGGCCACACATCACCAAGAAAAGATTGGGTAGTTGAGGCTTTTTGTGAGCATCTTGGCAGGATCCTCTAGAAGTTGGTGATGAGGGAACTTTAATTGCCTGGATGTTGGATGTACTGAACGGAAGGGACTCCTCAGCAGGTTTGAGATGTCCTGGTGACTGTCCTGCACATAGAAGACCCACTGAGGTGGGCCCTAGGTAGGAAGGAAGTGGTTGAACACACGTAGCTGAAGGGCTTCTTGGTTGACAGAGCAGTTTTCATATCAGGTCCAAAACATGTGAATGGATCTCAGGAGTGAGTCAGGTGGGGATTGTGTTGTGATAGGCTTTTCTTAGGAGAGATACTGAGACCAAGTGAAATGCCTGAAATTTAGTTTTATATATATGTAATTTTCAAGCTGCTTTTTTTAGGAAAGGGTTTTTAGGAAGCACTACACTAAGGGATGTTTTTTCTCTTTTTACAGAGTTGCAGCTTTCTTGTAGACAGTAGGTACAAGTTTGTGAAGATGAAAACATAAAATGAGATCCAACTGGCAAGGAAAAAACTATTTTTAAAAAAAAAAACAAACCTTAAACTAAACTGACTGAAGGATTATGGGGAAGTAAAGGAAGGGTTGTTCTGATAATCCCCAGAAAGAGATCGTTACCTAGAGGTGATGCTGAAGAGATGCTGTCACTGGTAACACAAGTGATCATGGCTAGAGCCCCAGCTGCTAGCATGGAAGGGAGGAGTGAGGACACTGAGGAGGGATAGGTTATCCCATTCCATAACCTGTCTCCAGAGTGGTTTCATCACCCACCTTGATAATTATATGGAAATCATGATTATTAAAATAGCCTCTGAGAGAGGCTGTGATTAAGCTGGAGGACAGAACTAGAACGTGGAGAGAGAATTAAATGTCCATCAGAGGAAGGAGAAATAAAAACACAACAGTAACATGTTCAGCTCTATGAATAGAGAGCAGCTTACTACAGAGCAGCCCAAATGAGAAAGGTCTCTGAAGAGAAAACGAAAGGGAATCATCTGTTCTCATGGCCTGTGCCAAACAGGATGAACAGTAGCAGGTTTCCATTACCTCCAGGAAGGCTGAGGGTACATGCTGGGGGAAACTTGCTCACAGTAGATATTGTGGAGCGCAGGAGCAGATTGCTTCAGAGGTTTTGTAGGCATCAGCATTACAGTTTTAAGGGCAGATGAGACAAAGCTGACAGTAGATGGAACTTTTAAGTGGTTGATCCTGACTTGGTACAGAGGGCAGATGATTTCCAGGTCTGGAAAATCCAAATATTCCCATTGCTAGAAAGTATTCAAAGTCACCTAAACCCACTGCAAGGAGACCTGATTAAAGCTTGGGTTGTTGTAAACCTTCCACAAATGTAAGAATTACCCCCAGTCCCCAAGGTAACAACTCGAGGGGGGTGTGTGTGTGTGTTCACAAGGTGAAAGAGCCCCATTCTGGAGATAAAGTTGGATTGTTTGAGTGGCAGTGTCTGACAGAGGGGTGCTCTGCAAGCCCCTGGAGCCGAAGTACAGCCTCTCTGTACCAAGCACAGCTTCCCCACTGTGCAGCAGGGCTAAAGGCTGCTTCTTAGATAGCTTTACCATTTTGTAAGGTGAGAGAAGAGGTGGAAAGGAGAAAATGGGGGGGTTTGCTATGTCCATTAATTCAAGCCCTTGAAGCCCTTCTCCCCTCACCAGCTGCCTTAGTTGTCTTCATGGACCTTTGGACTGGGATTGTCATGGGAAAAGTTAACTCAGGAGGGTGCTCCCTCTGTGGTATTTGGGTCGTGCAGTGGTGGGCATGATACAGCGGTGTTGCTGTGTGCTCTGTTGCCAGGAGGCTTCATGGGATGACTAAGCTGCTTCCCCTGAAGTGCCTGGAGAAGAAAGTAGTCATAGTTCTGTCCTCGTTCTACTCCCTGTAGCCAGGTCACTCCCTAAATCTCTGCCTTGTTCCTGCACTGGTCACTCATAAATGCATAGGGAAAAGAAAGAAGAGGGCAGGCACATATACTTTTCTTCCCAAAATACTTTCTCAGCCTCAGAGGACTTTACTATGGAGATTTGCTAAGGCAGATGCCGTTTCTGCATTCTCTAACTCACATTGGAAGCTTCTTCCCTGCACTTGCCCCATGTCCTTTAGACCTGTACAAGTTTCTTGTGTCCATAACATCCCCTTGTTGGGGTTCCAAGGCCTACTGCTTTCTGCTGGGCTCAAACCTTTTCTATTACCTTCATATCACCCCACTGCTGTGTCCAGTGGGAAGTGGTGGGGACCAGTCAGTCCCTATCCATACCGCTTGGGCGACTTGTGACTCTTGTGGGACTTTGCCAGATCCAGAAGAGCCATCCCTCCCACCACCTCCATCCCTCCATAGAAGAGGGGTGGCAGCAGGGACAGGGAGGGGATTGTCCCTCTCTACTCTGCCCTCCTGAGGCCCCAGCTGGAGTCCTGTGTCCAGAGCTGGGGCCCCAATACAAGAAAGATGTGGGGCTGTTGGAGAGGGTTCAGAGGAGCCACGAAGATGATCAGAGGGCTGGAGCACCTGCCCTACAAAGAGAGGCTGAGGGAGCTGGGCTTGAGAAGGGACGGCTGCGGGGGGACCTCACTGCAGCCTTCCAGTCCCTGAAGGGAGCAGAGGAACAGGAGGGGATTCAACTTTTTAAAAGGAGAGACAATGGCAGGACAAGGGGGATGGATTAAAACTAAAGGAAGGAAGGGTTAGATTAGATATTAGGGGGAAATGTTTTACAGAGAGAGTGGTGAGGAGCTGGTGGAACAGGCTGCCCAGAGAGGGGATGGATGCTCCATCCCTGGGGGTGTTCAAGGCCAGGTTGGATGGGGCCCTGGGCACCCTTGTGTAGCTCCAGGCCTTGGAGGTTGGTGGCCCTGCCTGTGGCAGGGGGTTGGAGCTCTGTGACCCTTGGGGTCCCTTCCAACCAATGCCATTCTATGATCCCTTCTACCACCTCCCTCTCTCCCACCCCGACGCTAGGCCTTCGTTAAGCCTTTCCAAGGTTTCGTGCCGTCTCTGGGAAGCCGGGGGTGCTGTGGGGGAGCCATGGATTGGTACAGCCCTCTGAACGGCAGAGATCTGCGGCTCTCCCTTTTGTGTCCTCCCTTTACTTAATGTAAGCTGGCAGCAGCCTCTATTAACCTGGCAACAGCCATGCCCAGAAAGCAGATTGAGGAGTGGGATGTGTCCTTCAAAAATCCTTTGCGCTCTGGTGGCTGTAATTCAAGGGACAGGCTGGTTACCTTGGCAGATGCTCCTCGCTCTGGCTGGCTGGCACTTTGTAGTTCACAGCATCCCCAGGCTGGAAAAGACCTTTAAGACCACCAAGTCCAACCATTCCCATCCTGTGCTGACCCATATCCCTGAGCACCTAATCTATCCCTCTGATAAACACACCCAGGGGCAGGGACTCAGCCCCTCCCTGGGGAGCCTGTGCCACAGCCCCACAACTCTGCCAGGGAAGAACTTTTCCCTCCCATCTGCTCTGACCCTGCCCTGGCGCAGCTTGAGCCCATTGCCCCTTGTCCCATCTCCTGTCCCCTGGCTGAAGAGACCAACGCCCACCTCTCTGCACCCTCCTGGCAGGGCAGGGGAGGTGGGGAGAAGGTCTCCCCTCAGCCTCCTCTTCTCCAGGCTGAACACCCCCAGCTCCCTCAGCTGCTCCTCAGAGGATTTGGCCTCCAGCCCCTTCCCCAGCCTGGTTGCCCTTCTCTGGACTTGCTCCAGGACCTTCATGTCCTTCTTGTGGTGAGCTGCAAACTTAGTGAGGGAACATGCAATCCCTTCATCCAGGTCATTGATAAAGATGTTGAGACAATTCAGCATGCTGAGAAAACGTTACTGCCCTGGAATTGAAGTGTCTTATTTGGTTACCTAGAAGCCACTTTTTAGAAGGTGCTTTTGGACAGTGCTGCTTACACACTCGTTACCTCTGGATGTTCCTATCTCAATCTTTAGAATGGGTCAAGAAATGCTAATCCAGGCTGGTTCCCTCTCCTTTCTATTGCTTTTGTGCCCAGTGTGCCGGGGAATGCTCTGATCAGTAGGATGAGAGTTTGAACTCATGTGATTCTGGATGCCTATCTTTTTAATGGAAATGTGGGCCCAATTTGAAAGTGCTTATTAATGAGAAATGGAATGGTTGTTGATTATTAATATCTCCATTAAAAGCTGTGGTGGAAGAATTAATACATTGTCATTTTCTTTTCCAGCTATGGCAGCCATTCGAAAAAAGCTGGTTATAGTGGGTGATGGTGCTTGTGGCAAGACCTGTCTGCTGATTGTATTTAGCAAAGACCAGTTCCCTGAGGTATATGTCCCCACGGTCTTTGAAAACTACGTAGCAGATATTGAAGTGGATGGAAAGCAGGTACGTGTGCACTGCTCTAACCCCCAGAACCACTCTGCCTTTATTCCCTGTGATTAGGAAGACTCCGCACTTCTTTAACAAGCAGTGAGTGCTTAGTATGTGTGTTGTAAATGGTGTTGGAAAGATGAAGCTTGTTTCTGTGGAAGAAATCCTGGCCTTGCTAGAAGCTGCTCTCATCCCGGCTCCGCTGAACAACCTGTTTCTGACCTCACACCAGTTGAGATTCTAAGCACCATATGGTTATTCCAAAGGGACTGTTGCAGTAGGTGGGAGTAGATGGAACAATTCAGCCGTGCATGTGTGCTTTGGACACTGTGCTGCTAGCCCTTGGAATCATGTGGTGGAGTCCCCAGGCTCACAGGGACCTGGTACAGAAAGACTGGGTCCCAGAGAGAGTCTCTTCTCATACCCGCTCCTGGCATCGTGCAGGATCCTCTTCAGAGCAGAGACGGGCTGGAAAGGGGGTTGATTTCTGTAGCACATCAGCATCATCTGTCCTGCTGTGATGGAGGAGTGCAGTTCTTAGCAGCCAGGCATACCCACAGCTCGCTGAGCTTCGTTTTTAGCTTATCCCCCAGTCAAACTTCCTCATCCCCTTCTGTCTGAATCCCTGTGCCTTTAGATGACGTGGGGAGAGCTGTGCCCAGCGGCTGTACACAGCCTGTGTCTAAACAGAAATTGCACGAGCAGGCTAGCAGTGTGCTTTCTGTTGTGGAATTGACACCTGGCTGGTTGTGTAACTAGATGTTAGACTTTATCTAAGCAGGATGAAAGCTTGCTTACCATACAGCAGTCTGTAGGAGAGCAGGGCTTGAGACTGTTCTGTGTGACAGCTGTTTACCTCCGGCTGCTTGGAAAAGCCTTACCAGCAATGTTCAGAAGCCACATGAAGTCCAAACAGCAGTAGTACAAAACAGGATTGATTTGTCTTTTGATGAAGCAAAGGAACTGATTGCAGCCTCATGTGAGGGCACCTCTGTACAAAAGCCACAGACTTCACATCTGCAATTGCAGCGGGGACCCTGAGAGGAGGAATGGTTCTGAATTTGCTGTGTATGCATGCAAGTAAGGCTTTGTACCCTCACAGCTTACCCAAACGGGTGCATTGCATGGTCAAACTCATGTTTGGGTTCCAATTCTGCCCATTTGCCTTTACCTGAGCTGCTGTGGGGTTTTTTCCTGGAATCTTTGAACATAAGAGTTGAAACAGGAAGGAACCTGCTCGGTTGCAAAGGCAGCTGCATCAGAGAGTCTCAAGCAAGAGTGTTCCTTAAGAGCTTCGTTACAGTTTTTGAATTTCCTAGCTTAAACGTTGGTTGTTCCTTGTTTTAAATTATCCCATTAGGATGTTCTCCCCTAGCTCCACCAGAAGTAGAAATACTGAGAACCTGAGCTGTTCTTGGGAACCAAGCAGCTTTCTACACAAATCAGGCTTATTGCCAGTGTAAATTTCTGCTGTGATGAAGTTTTAATGAATTTGTGCACAAATAAGTACAATCTCAATGTTTCTTAGTCACTCCAGCTTCCAGCTGTAAACCAATTGAAAATGGGCAGAATCCTCAAAAGCCTGTGTTTAGGAGAGACCAGTTCCCCTGAACACTGGTGTTTCTGGAGTGCTTATCAGACAGGTTCCCTTTGATTCTTCTGCTGGTAGTTTTGATGTCCTTTCAGAGACTTGACCTTGGTCATGGATAGAAAGAGAGGTCTCAGAAGCTGCAGTAAATTGATTTCTGGAGTTAGGGAACAGAACATTTCTAATCGTTCTCTTTTCAGAGCGGTTTGTCAGTTAGTCTCCTCCTTTTGAGTGGTGTTCAACTGAAATAGCCTCCTCTCTTCTGGGTTGCTGACTTCTGAATTGCAGCCTCCCTCCCTGGTGATTTGCCTAACTGCCTTGCTCTTTCTCCTGTAGGTTGAGTTGGCTTTGTGGGATACAGCAGGACAAGAAGACTACGATCGACTTAGACCGCTTTCTTATCCAGATACTGATGTTATACTTATGTGTTTTTCAATTGATAGTCCTGATAGTTTAGGTAAGTAGATCACTGCTTGAACCAGAGCTATGTCTCTCTGTTACTGTTCCTCTTGGAAATAATGCTGTACAGTTCCTTTTCCTGTGCTGGAACGATGAGAGCACTCCTGGCTTCAAAATTAATGTACAGCTTTCAGAAATTAAGATGTGAAAGAAACCTGTGTTCTTTGACAATGCTGAGTGGCAGTAGGGAGCCCTGGCAGTGCCCTGTCTTTACCCAGGGCTCTGCTGCTTAACCTGGGCAGTGCTTAGCAGGAAAGGCAGCTCCCTGGCCTGAATCAGCACCCCAACCCCGCAGGGCTGCTGGGGGGGATGCAAGCAGGAAGGCTGCAGCTGCTGTGCTCCTCTGTGGCTGGAACCCTGTGATTAGGGTGCATTGGATTTTATAGAGTTTTATTTTTATTTTACATTTCTCCTTGAAAATTGCAGGCTCTTAAACACTCAAGGCCACACTATATCCATCAAAGCAGGGTAACCTCCTTTCGAAGTAAAGGGGAAAACTGGCTTTGTGTTCTTGTACTTCTCCCCCCTGCTCCCCTTTATTCAAAGGGGATCAGCTTGAGATGCTCTGAGTTCCTGGTTCCAAACAGCCTGGGGTTGTTTTGCTCTCTGCTTGGTGAGTTAGAAACTTGAGCTGGAAGCCCATGGGAGGGATGCTCTCTCACTGGAAGGGGTCAGTAGCTGGAGCTTTATCCTCACCTGGTCTCTTCCCAGTGACTGATGTCTGCTTGTGACAAAGGGGAGGAGAGGTGGTGGAGTTACAATCGCCGAGCTCCAAAAGCATGTTTCAAACATCTGTGATGAGATGGGCACTGCTTCTGTGTGGAGGCCAGCACTGAAATCTTCACTGATTGACTTTGGAATCTGATGCATAAATACCAATGTGTTTGGGCTTACAAAGACCTTTTTGATGAGCATAAGGAGCAGGAGAGTGAGATGCTCTTATTTCTCAGACAGTGTCTCTGGAACTCCAATTTCTTTCCCATTGTAGCCTCCAAAACAAATACAACGTGGCAGCACTTTCTTAAAACAAGGGAATTCCTACAAACATTTCCCTTGTCTACCTCTCAGCAGTAGGATTTGTTCACCACTGGCTGTTTGTGAGGCTTCTTGCTGGAATACAGATAAAGTTAAGGCAGATTTTAGGCACATCAATACCAGGATACCAGTTCTCTCCTAAATGAATTAAACCTTTGGAGTTTCCTACTGTCAGGGTGATCATAGAATCTTTAAGGGCTGGAAAAGAGCTCCAGGATCATCTAGCCCAACTATCCCCCTACAACCTGTATTACTCACTAACCCATGTCCCTAAGTACCTCATCCAACCCCTCCTTGAGCACCCTGAGGGACGGTGACTCCACCACCTCCCTGGGCAGCCTGTTCCGATGCCCAACCACTCTTTAGGAGAAGAAATGTCTCCTCATTCCCAACCTGACCCTCCCCTGGCACAACCTGCAGCCATTCCCTCTCCTCCTGTCACTAGTTACCTGTGAGCAGAGGCTGAGCCCCAGCTCACCATAGTGTCCTCATGGGGAGTTGGAGAGAGCAAGGAGGTCTCCCCTCAGCCTCCTCATCTCCAGGCTGAACAGTCCCAGGTTGCTCAGCTGCCCAGGATGCCGTTTGGCTTCTTGGCTAACTGGGCACACCTCTGGCTCATGTTTGCTGGCAAGCCTCTAAGAGAAAAAGTTACCAATAGTAGATCAAATTCAAAGGATGCTGTAAAGAAACTGATGTTGGTTTGTTAGCGATGTGTTAGGAGAACCTCTGATGGGTTAATTAAACATTTTATCCCCCAGCTGTTACATTAGGAATTAGGCAATACAGCGTTATGTTCCCTCTGCAGTCCATCCCTAGGGAGGCTTTTTACTGCAGTCCTGATCTGTCTTACAATGAACCTGCCTCCCAGAGTTGCATCTTGGGAAGAAACAAGGATGAAACTCAAAGGATCCAGGAAGCATGGAAATATGCTTAATGGCAGGGTTAGTCCTGCATGCAGCTCCCACAAGGGTTTAAAAATACCCTTCCTGCCACAGTTCACAGAAGGTTGGAGTAAAGGAGCAAAGGAGATGCTCATTAAGATGTCACAGTGACTGGGATAATGTCTGGTCGCTGCTCAGCCTCATGTCTTGCCTGGCTTCTGCAGAGCAGCAGCCGACAAGCCGGCACTTGGGTGTGGAAGTGTCTCAGAAAAGACATCACCAGCAGCCCTCATCTCTCCCTCACTTCCACCAGAGCTGGTGTTTTAGAGATGGGTTCCATTGTCTTTGTCTCTCTGCAGGGTGGTTTGGGCTCAGCTGGCAGCTGTTACCATGACACAAGGTTGAGCCACGTGTACTGTGCGTGTTGCTCCCCTGCAGCTGGAGAGCTACCTGCCTGCACACCCTCCAGCCAGGCAGGGGCACAGGGGCGCAGGGACAGGGGATTCCTTCAGTCAAATCTGATCCTGGCTGGGTTTTCCTCCCCCTGCTGCGTACCAGCCCTGGGGTGCCTGTGTCCCTGGGAGCAGTGATGTGCCAGGCAGCACTCTGGGGGTGCGGTGTTCAGAGGCTGGCACCCCCTGAGCGCTCCAGGGCAGCTGCAGAGTTGTTGTTCTGGCTGTAGTGCAAAAACTGGCTGCAAAATGCTTGTCTCAGTTATTCTTTCAAGCAAGAAAACAATGCTGAGAGTTGATGCCTCTTCAAAAGCTGGGTGGAATTTCAGGAAGATAAAAAGGGGTTACATGGCCTGCAGGTACATCCACTGGAGCACCTCTGGTGAACCTCTGAGAGCTTCTTATGGCAAAGCTAAGTGTTTTGGGCTGTTCAAGGCTTCCTGCTGTATGGAATTTATCAGGCTTTGCTTCCAGAAGCCCTCAAGTCTTCTGTTTGCGGCTCCATTTAAAAAAAAAGTCACACAGGGAAGCTGTGTTAGGAAGAAAAAGCTGCTTGTGTATGAATTCATCTGCTGCAGAGAGGGAGGAATGGCAGAGCTGTGAAGGACTCACCCCAAGTCTTTGTTTCTCTGCACCTGTAGTCAGCGTACAGAGCAGCAGCTCTGTTACAGCTGATGGACGAGTTCGAGGTGGGTGGTTGGTGTTGCTTTGGTAGAGGAAGAGGTGCTGTAAAAACTCAGGCTTCAAGGTTGTGCTCATCTTTAGCCTCTGGAGATAAATAAAATGCTTCTCTTGAAGCAAAATACTCCATAACTCTCTGTTCAGGATCCTGCATGCTGTTCTGTGAGGTACCTTGGGTTAACCCTTGTCCTGAGAGGCGGGGAAAAGCCAGGAGGTCAGGTGTCCTTCAGCCCTAAAATTACCATAGACAAAGTTGGTCTTTTTGGCAATCCCAGAAGGGGTCTTTTGGTTCCCAAACTGAGTAGTCACACTACTCTCTTTTTATTACGATGATTTTATTTTTACTTTCAGAAAACATCCCAGAGAAGTGGACCCCGGAGGTGAAGCATTTCTGCCCCAACGTGCCTATCATCTTGGTAGGAAACAAGAAGGACCTGAGGAACGACGAGCACACAAGACGAGAGCTGGCCAAAATGAAGCAGGCAGGTTCCTTTCTGGTGGTCTGAGGGCAAGAGGAGGCTGAGGCCGAGCGCGCAGCAGTCGCCCCGCAGCGTTAGACAGGCGCCTGCAGCTTGCTGCCAGCTCCCTCTGGGCTGTGTAATGAACACTTCTCTATGGCAGAAGCCAGGAAGTACATATTACTTTAAATTGAGCCTTCCTTTTTTGTATTTGGAGGTTTAATTTTTAGACAGAGGCATTCTGAGCGATGCCAGTGGCTCCCTTGAGGTCCTGAGAGCCATCTGCACTCTGCTGCAGAGCCGGGTCCCTGAGGTACAGAAGGGAGTCAGTCAGGGGACAGGAACACATCGAGTGCACATGCTTGAGTTGTTCTTTATTTTGGGTGCTCAGGATGTGAAGGAAAACAGCTACTGGGAGGTGTTTTGAGGTGTGATAACCACAGGAACAGCAGCTCCTTCGTGAGCCTATCGCTAAGTTTCATTTTTAGACCAAGTCTAAAACCCCCAGCTGGGGTGTAGGATGGCAGATACTCTTCTCTGCCCTGGAAATACAGCTCCTGTCACACAGGAGTTGTTTTCATACGAAGATGGGGGCATTAATGTGGGGATTTGTCTGTAGGCTTTGGTTACAGGTGTGGGAAGGAGTTGCAACAACGTTTCCTCAGAGATAAGCTGTCCTTTGCTCAAGTTTCAGAGGGTCCCAGCGCCTTTGAGCTCAGAGGTGTTGGAAAGCCAGTCGTGCTCTCCAGCCTTGATGTAGCATTGCAGATATTCCCCCCTCTGCATAGCCTGGGCTAGGGGCGTGCTGTGTCCAGAGAGAAGCAACATGCTTTATTGAGCTCTGCTCTCAGGGGCAGCAATTCACTATTCACCCATTGATTAATGCTGCATGGTACTTCTCCCCCTCTGCTCTGCCCTGGTGAGACCCCACCTGGAATACTGTATCCAGTCCTGGGCCCCTCAGCTCAAGATAGATGTAGAACTCCTTGGAAGAGCCCAGTTTAGGGCCACCAAGGTGGTTAAGGGAGTGGAACACCTTCCTTATGAGGACAGGCTGAGGGTCTCTTTAGCCTGGTGGAGAGGAGACTGAGGGGTGACCTCATCAATGCTTATGAATATGTAAAGGGTGAGGGTGATGAGGCCGGAGCCGGGCTCTGCTCAGGGGTGGCAGCGACAGGACACGGGGCAGCGGGTGTGAGCTGGAGCAGAGGAAGTTCCATGGGAACGTAAGGAGGAACTTTGTCACTGTGAGGGTGACAGAGCCCTGGGACAGGCTGCCCAGAGAGGCTGGGGAGTCTCCTTCTCTGGGGACATCCAAACCCGCCTGGACGCACCCCTGTGGGATTCAGTCTGGGTGACCCTGCTCTGGCAGGGGGTGGGACTGCATGAGCTTGCAAGGCCCCTTCTGACCCCTGACGTTCTGTGATTTAATCTGGAAATCCCTTTGCCTTGGTTGGGGTCTGGGTGGGAAGGGGAAGACCCAGCGCCAGCAGCTTCGGATCCTTCTCACCTCTTGCTTTTGTGTCGCCCCAGGAGCCTGTCAAACCCGAGGAAGGACGAGACATGGCAAACCGCATTGGTGCATTTGGGTACATGGAGTGTTCTGCAAAGACCAAAGACGGTGTGAGGGAGGTTTTTGAAATGGCCACTAGAGCTGCTTTGCAAGCCCGGCGTGGCAAGAAAAAGTCCGGGTGCCTTCTCTTATAAAGTGTGGCCAGAGGAAGATGGCCAAAGCAGCACCCTGCACTTGAGTAATTTTGAAGTGCTGTTTATTAATCTTAGTGTATGATTACTGGCCTTTTTCATTATCTATAATTTACTTAAGAGATTTAAAAATCGAGTCATCTTGCTACCAGTATTTAGAAGCCAACCATGATTTTTATAACAATCTGCATCAAATTCATCTGTGCACCCAAGGTTAACCTCAACATTCCTCTAACAAACCTTTTCTGCACTCACAGGATATGCCAGGCGCTAATTGAAGACAATTCTCTCTTCTTTTCGTCTCTCTTGCAAGTCAAAAGCTGTTAACACAGAGGATTGGTCTGTGTAACTACTTTCTAACTAACGGCCTATGCGAATTGAGTCCAACAGTTAATGGCTGTATGTGGAATCCAGCGTTAGCTTCAGCGCTGTCACATTTAGGAAGATCTGGTTTTCGTGGCTCAGTGGTGTTAAAGCATTAGTTTGAAAATGTGATCACTCTGAAATGACCAAGTCCCATTCAGCTAAGGAAAAGTGAGGGTTCTGTGGTTTCATGTTAGTTACCTTTTAGTTACTGTGTAATTAGTGCCAGTTTAAATGTATGTTACCAAAAATAAATCTATTTACCCCAGCTTAGATGTAGTATTTTTTGTATAATTGGATTTCCTAATACTGTTACTTGTAACCTCTGCGTTAAGGTGTTCTGGGTTTTTTAAGAAACTGTATTTGAAAATAAAAGTCTGATGGAAAGCAGCTGGTCCTCTCCCCCTGTTCATTTTTAAGAGTCTGGCCCATTCCAGTGACCTGAGTGGGCTGCACACCTGGGAGGAGGTTTTTTTCCATGATGTTGCCGTAGGGATGAGAAAAGACAGCCTGCTCACACTCAAAGCTTCTGAACTGTTCAGTTGCCTTAAGTTCATTGCTGGACCCAGTTTCAAAACTTTAAAGGAAAAAAAAAAAACAAGTAAAAGAAACTTTTTGTGTAAGTTTGGTTACCGTGTAGTGATCAGACTCCTGACCTGTGAACTTCTTGCTGTTCTGCAGCCAACTAAACTCTTTCTGTATTTTCATTTTTCCAACAACTAATAGAATAAAGGCAGTTTTCTAAGCTCCCTGTATCCTGGTGTCTGTATTCCTCACTCTGGAGGTTTGGCCCAGTGTCTGACCACCTGAATCTCACATCCTGGTTCTGATAACAGCTGCGATAGGATTCGTTGAGCAGTTGCAGGTGCTTTAATACCAATTTCTGGCCTCTGCTGCTCACAGTGGGTTCCAAATGCTGCAGAAGAGCAGTAGTGGTGTCCCTGGCCCTGCCTGGCCCCTGCACTGGTTGCCAAAGCTTCCCAGGACCAGCGTGCAGCGGTTGAGTTGAGCTGGCTGGTGCTGACTCTGGCAGTGGGTGAGACTGTGCAGGACAAGGGAGAGGGGCAGTGCTGCCACAGAGGTGCCATGGCACCCAGCAGCGTGCGATGGCACATGGCATGCCACTGCATGTGTGAGTGCTCACACAGGGCAGCACTACAGTTTCCCTGTAACCTCCTGGCCTGTGTTTGGCTGGGAGACAGTTAATGTGCTTTCTAGCAGTGGGTGGGTGAGAGCAGTGCTGGTAACACAGGGGTGGTTTAGTCGTTTCAGTTGTTCTGCTAATGAGAAGGGGGGGGCACAGCCAGGATAGGTGACCAGAACTGGCCAGAGGGGGTATTCCATGCCAATACATCATGCTCAGTGTAAAGGGGGCTGGTGGGAGGAGGAGCACAGGGCTCCAGGGGCACAGCCCTGGGGATGGTCTGGTTTTGGGATGGGTCTGAGCCGTGGGGTTGGTGAGAAACTGCTTTGTGTGTCACCAGTTCTGAGTGTTTTGCTGTAAAGTCCTGGTAGTGTGATTTCTCTCTCTGCTGTCCCAACAAGCCATGAGGGTTGGGGGGTTTCCAGTTTCCTTTTCCTCCCCTTTNCCCAATTCCCCCCACACTCCCTTAGAGAGAGCAGCTGCACGGTGCCCAGCCCTCAGCTGAGGCAAACCTTCGCCACCTCTGAGTGCTGCAGCAAGGGATGGGCTGGAGGGAACAGGCTGCTGTGCTGGAGAGCTGAGGGCGCTGCTGGGCAGAGGTGAGGGAGCAGCAGGTGCAGTGCCACACTTGCTCTTGCATTTACTGAGCTGAGCCTCCGCCTGCGGGGCTGGGCAGGAGGGAGGTCGGTTGCTGGCCACAGTCTGTGTAGGAGCACCCAGCACCACCAGGTACAGCCTAAAAAATGCCAGCGTGCTCTTTTCTTGTTTTCCTCTTTTTTTCCCCTTGTCCACAGCGTTCCTTACTCCTTTTCCTGCAGCCAAGGTGAAACAGAGCCAGGCTGTGGGAGCACCCCACACCTCTGCTCCTTGTGCTCCCTCTGCAGCCACGGACACCCAGAACAAAGCGTGTGGCCAGCCAGGCGGTGGCACTGGCTGGGTGCCCATCGTCCACCCAAGCAGGGTGACGGGGTTGAGCAGAGCAGGAAGTTCCTCGCTGGAGCTGCCAGGGGCGATGTCACCCTCTGGTTAGCAGGCTCGCTCGCTCTGCAGTTTCCTTTTCTGGGGGGTTGTTGTGGGTAGTTTGGGGGGGTGGCTGCTGTTGAGCAAAACTGGGGTTTTTCAGTCTTGCAGAGCTGCTGGGTTGCTGTTCTCTGGTCACTGTTACAGAGCAGCTCTTCAGGGGTTCTGAGGTCTGCGTGCTCCTCAGGCCCAGCTCATGGCTGGTGTATCCCCTAATGTGCTTCCACCCAGAAGGAATTGTTACCCCAGTTTTAATTTAAGCTCTTGCTCACCTACCTACAGCACCACCTCCCTATCTCCTCTGCCTTCTCCACCAGCCCGCGTTAGGTCTCCTGGCCTGTCCTTCTCCGAGTTCAGACATGTTGCTAAGTCAGAGTCTCCCATTTCATGTCCGGGAGCTGCAGCTCCCTCTCCTTGTCCCTCACACCACCGGCCTCAGAGCGGAAGGCTGCTCAGCAGCACGTGGTCATTATCAGTCCTCCCCAGCCTTCCTGCTTTCCAGGGCCAGCAGCCTGGCTCCCTGGGGGATCCCAGTGCCCCGGAGGCACCTTTGTTCTGGGTGAAACTAAGGATACAGACAGACAGACTGGACTTTGGAAATGAGAGCTCAATGCTTACAGAGAGTGACCCAGCCAGGCACAGAGCTGTGAAAGGGGCAGGGAGCTGTGAAAGCTGGAAGCTGAGCACCATACCCCTGACCAGGGGAGGGAGTTCAGAAAGTGAGTTTTGTGACCTTTGCAATTACTCACTTGCTCATCAGCAACGTTCTGACCTCATAGGACAACTGTTGCTTGTTACACATTTCAGAAGGGGTCCCTTGAGCCTCTGGACCTCCTGGCACGTCTCTGGATCCAAGTTCAGCTGACTGTGGAATCTGTCCAGGCACAAGGTGTACCTCTGAGCCAACAAGCAAGTTCAACTCAGCTGGTTTCCTCAAAACTCATCAAGGAAGGGAAAGCCCTGACCTGCTCTTGTGTGAGAAGGGCAGGGCCCCAGAAGCAAGCTCCCTACTTCACACAAAATCCCCGGCTCCGGCCTGAGGACTGCAGGTGCCAGTCTGAGCAAGCATCAGAAGTGGCAGCAGAGAGGAGCCTCTGTGGCACTGTGCTGGCCTCAGCCCTGAGAAGCAATTCCTCTTCTTCAAAGGGCTCGCTGTGCCCAAGAGGCGGGTGAGGAACCTGTGTGGACTGTCGCTGTCAAAAGCAAACAAGGGTCATGTGCCTCCGCTCATCCCCTCAGCCATTTCTCTGGCTGCTCTGATCTCAGGACACTTGTTGCTGTCAGTGCTGCAACACATTGAAAAACCTGCAAGATAATCAGGCAAGGCCCCACAGCCAGGAACTACCCCATTCCCAGCTGCAGGGGCAGGTGCCAATACTAGCCCAGAGCAAAACCCCAGTATCCTGCGGCACCTGGGACCCTTGAGCAGAGATGCAGCATTATATGGTGGCCTGTTAGTGACAGCTGGTGTTTGTTATGAGGCCTCAAGGCCAAGCACAAAAGAGGACAGCAGTGGCGGGGGGAGCTGAGCGCATGCCCCCATGCTCTGGGGCCTGAGCACCTCGGCACGGAGCCAGGGCTGATAAGCAGCTGTGTGACCTTGGGGCCGCCACGAATGGAGCTCACATGGTGCAAATGCTGAGCTCGACTGGGGCTCGCTGCTCCCCCCTAGGAGCTGTGCCAAAGCTGAGGCCCTCACTCTTGGTCCCTGTTGAGCTGCGCTGCCCCATGGACCCTGCTGGTCCCACCTATGGACATCACCTCAAAGCCTGACCACAGAGCTGCCTCTGCACGGTGTGCTCTGGAGGAGGGTGATGCAGCGGCTGGGCCGTGCTACCTGGTGTGGGTACAGGCAGCGCAGCGCCCAGGGCTGTCCTGACAAGAGCAGTCGCTGCTCCATGGCTGTAAGGCCCAACGCTGAGAATCCCGGGAAGGGGAAAAACAGCTGCTGAAGTAAAGGGAGGTGCTGCCAGATGCCGAGAGGCGGGAGAATTATAAAAGGCCACTGAAGAAGGGAGGTGTGGGCCCTTGTGGACGGCAGTGTTTTGGGTTCAGGGTGCCTTGTGGTCCTCCTCCCAGCACACAATTTCTCCCCCAGAAGCCGCTGCTGCCATTGGCAGCCGGGGCCTAGGAGGATGCTGCAGCCCCTGACGCTGCGCGGTGCCGTCTCCGTACTCGGGGGTCTCGTCACCCCCCAGGTTTTAGCTCTGGGGCCACTGTGTGTTTGGCTGACTCTGAGGATGGGTGACGCTGCCCCGTGCGCTGCCCGGGGATGGGTGCAGCACCCAGTTCTGAGCTGTACCCGGGCAGAGAAGCGCCAACGCTTCCCGCGCAGCGCCGGAACCCACCAGCCCCCAGCGGGGCCCCGGGGGCGGGGGAAGCGCTGCTGCCCTGGGGCGCGCAGAGGCGGTCGGTNGGGGCTGGCGGGGCTGGCGGCGAGGCCGCTGGGCGCGGCGGAGCCGCTGGCGCTGGACGCGCTGCGGGGAAAGGTACTGCTGGTGGCCAACGTGGCGTCGCTCTGAGGCACCACTACCCGCGACTTCCTGCAGCTCAACGAGCTGCAGCAGCGCTACGGCCCCCGCGGGCTGCAGGTCCTCGGCTTCCCCTGCAACCAGTTCGGGCACCAGGTAGGGCGGGCGGCGGGGCCGGGCCGGGCCGGGCCGGGGGGAGCGGGGCAGAGCCGCCGACCCCGGCTGGGCTCTCACGGGCTTCCTTCGGGGCGGGCCGGTTCGCTTTGGGTTCCCTAGGAAAATGTCACGAACGAGGAGATCCTGCGCTCGCTGGAGCACGTTCGTCCCGGCAACGGGTACAAGCCCAATTTCATCATGTTCGAGAAGTGCGAGGTGAACGGGAAGAACGCGCACCCTCTCTTCACCTTCCTGAAAGAGGCGCTGCCCTTCCCGCACGACGACCCCTCCTCGCTGATGACCAACCCGCAGTACATCATCTGGTCCCCGGTCTGCCGCAACGACATCTCCTGGAACTTCGAGAAGTTCCTCATCGGCCCCGACGGCGTGCCCTTCAAACGCTACAGCCGGCGCTTCGAGACCATCAAGATCCAGGATGATATTGAATTGCTTCTGCAGAAGGTTCCCAAGGAGTAAGGCAGAGCCCGCAGCGCTCGCTTGCCCGTGCTCCTCGCTTCCTGCTCGGCTTGCTGCCTGTCTCTCGCAGGGGGCTGCTGCCCTGGTGGGAATCCCAGTGTCTCGTGCAGGTTTTGCTCATGACAGTGCATCTTCCAAATTCTTGAAGTGTACTTGATGTTTTCAGAGGTTGCATGGGAATGTTTGGGAAACTATGCTGGGCCAAGCAGCTGTGAGTCTCGGTAGCTCACTGTGATTCTCTGAATAAATGGTAAT
Source organism: Zapornia atra (assembly GCA_013400835.1). Taxonomy (NCBI): domain Eukaryota; kingdom Metazoa; phylum Chordata; class Aves; order Gruiformes; family Rallidae; genus Zapornia; species Zapornia atra. Next base: position 4,638 of record VZTU01004570.1, on the reverse strand, counting down.
AAAAAGCGTACTTTCTGTAAGGCTGTGGCTTGGTCAATCTGTGTGAGATGGGTGAAATGTGACACCTGGTTACTCATTGATCAGCTCATGTGGGTGCTCATGGCAGGGGGCGGCTCAAACCACTCAGGCGTGGTGGTGCAGTCAGGCTTAAATCTGAACACCCGCCTAGGGCAGACAAACAGCGTCATGGAGCTCTGCAAGCTGTGAGCAGGGCCACAGCTTACCCTGCACACAGTGGGCCTGGCAGGGCGGGAAGGCAGCATGGAACTGAACACCTTGCCGAACTGCTCGCGTGCCCTTGCTCGAGGCTTGCCTGCAGACCATGTCCAGGGAAAGGACACAGGCAGTGGGTGCAAGCTGGAGCCCAGGAGGTTCCATGTGAGCATAAGGAAACTGTTGGTGGCAGAGCCCTGGGACAGGCTGCCCAGAGAGGTGGTGGAGTCTCCTTCTCTGGAGACATTCAAACCTACCTGGACATGTTCTTGAGTGACCTACTCTAGGTGATCCTGCTCTGGCAGGGGGTTGGACTGGATGTGCTTTTGAGATCCCCTCTGACCCCTGACGTTCTGTGGCAGTGAGGTGGCATGTGGCCAGGCTACGGTTCTGCACTGGCTGATGACCTCCCAGCATGGCTACCAACACAGGGCCATGACAGGTTAACAGCTGCTCAGGCAGGTAGATGAGCAGTCCTGCAGCCCTGGCAGAGGGCTTGGGGAAGAAAAGCCTTTGGGTCTAGTCGTGTCCCCCCCCATTTTCTGGCCTCCCTCAGCAGATTCCTGGGGGGCCGGAGCCCTTGTCCCAGCGCTGCCGCTCCCTTGCTGGCTCAGCTGCCTCCCAGCTCTATCCCATTTTGCAGCGGTGGCAGCCCGACAGGGATGTCCCTGCACTCATCCCGTTGTACATGAAGCCAGTGATGCCTGTGTGCGCCCCCAGCACAGGGAGCTGCAGAAAACCAGTTCTCCTGTGTTTCCAGGCAGAATACCTGCTGCTTCCACCCTCCTCCCAGGAAGCCTGTGCCTTGCCTGGGGACAGGGATGACACATGAGACTCTAAGCGTGGGTGTGCCAGGGTTCAGGTGATATTTACTTCTTTTTACTTCTTCCCCAATGCTGTTTTCACTCCTGCCAGATGTGGAGCTGACAGGTACTTCATGGAGCTGTTACAGTAATCCTGACATGTTCCTGCACAGCCATCCTGGGTTTACTGCCTGCTGGTGCACAGCTGGAATCAGGACTGGGTTCCTCCCACACATCGAAAGCCTGTGCCAAATTTCACCTGACACCTTCCTGCCCCGTGGCTCAGGTCCTTCTGCAGGTAAATTTTCACTCTTGAAATGGCTCTGTGAGCCATGGCTCTGTAAGGTTTTCGTTACAAACCATTCCCTACAAGGCCATGTAGCCCGCTTCAGGAGCACTAAGGCACAGGAACTCAGGCTTTCAAAGGCCAGGTGTCACACTCCCAAGCATTACTGCACTCTTTTTACAAACACTTGGGATTCCAGGGGCTTTTGTTCGGGTTTTTCCCCATTCCTAGCTTCTCACCTTACCAGTTCACGGGTTGCTTTGTTGCTGTGCCTACCTAAAAGGCTCCCTCCCAGCTGGCTGAGGCACTGGGGCTCCACCCTGCTACCCCTGAGTCATCCAGTTTTGAACTTGATTGCGCAAAGCCTCACCGGGCTGTTTCTTCCCTTCCAGTAAAGCTCTGGGGAAAAAAACAGGATGTTGTCAGCAGCTATTTCAGCTCTGGAGCAGAAGCTGCTTGATTTCGGGGGG